>JAVSCE010010693.1:0-14650 GCA_032199065.1 Smutsia gigantea | reverse complement strand
TTTTTGTATCATTAATGTACAATTACATGAGCAACATGTAATTGTTACTACACTCCCCCCATTATCAAGTCCCCCCCACATACCGCATTACAGTCACTGTCCATCAGCACAGCAAGATGCCACAGAGTCACTACTTGTCTTCTCTATTCCACACTGCCCTCCCTGTGCCCCCCCATCATGTGTGCCAATTGTAATGGCCCTCATTCTCCCTCTCCCTCCCCTGCACCCCCCCCAGTCCCTTTCCCTTTGGTAACTGTTAGTCCGTTCTTGGGTTCTGTGAGTCTGCTGCTGTTTTCTTCCTTCAGTTTTTACTTTGTTCTTATGCTCCACAGATGAGTGAAATCATTTGGCGCTTGTCTTTCCCTGCCTGGCTTATTTCACTGACCATAATACCCTCTAGCTCCATCCATGTTGTTGCAAATGGTAGGATTTGTTTTCTTCTTATGGCTGAATAATATTCCATTGTGTATATGTACCACATCTTCTTTATCCATTCATCTACTGATGGACACTTAGGTTGCTTCCATTTCTTGGCTATTGTAAATAGTGCTGTGATAAACACAGGGGTCTAATGGTTTTTAAATTCACAGTTATGATGCTAGCCTAAAACACAATGTAAAATATGTGTGTGTGCATACACTCATACACATACAAATACACACATTCCTAAAATGTCTAAGAGAATGAAATTATAATGAATCCATCTGCAGCCTACTACAGTATAATGATTTTTTAAATGGGATTATGCAGTATGACATACAGAATGCTGTTGTGCAAATTCAGGATTATATTGGAGCAATGTTGAGAAAATTTATAACATTGAAATATTTCCACTTAATAATTGTAGGCTTCCTATGTGTATCAAGAAATTCATTCTTACAAAAATGAAATGAACACAGTAAATCTGTTCTCTTAATGATATTTCTCTTTGTTTTATTATTTATCCTAAACATTAAATAAGTATTTGTGTTTTCTGTGTCTCAAATGTACCTCGAGAGCATTGCTATGCATTGTACTTTCAGGTTGGCTTAAATACGAATGTTACTTCTTTTTTCTTTCTTTTTTTTTCTTATTAAGGTATCATTGATATACAATCTTATGAAGGTTTCACATGCAACAACAATGTGGTTACTACATTTACCTATATTATCAAGTCCCCACTCATACCCCAATTCAGTCACTGTCCATCAGTGTAGTAAAATGACACAGATTCACTGTTTGCCTTCTTTGTGCTACACTGTTTTCCCTGTGATCCCCCACACCATGTGTACTAAACATAATACCCCACAATCCCCTTCTCCCTCCCTCCCTCCCACACCCCTCCCCTTTGGTAACCACTAGTTCCTTCCTGGAGTTTCTGAGTCTGCTACTATTTTGTTCCTTCAGTTTTGCTTCATTGTTATACTCCACAAATGAGGGAAATCATTTGGCACTTGTCTTTCTCCACCTGGCTTATTTCACTGAGCATAATATCCTGCAGCTCCATCCATGTTGTCGCAAATGGCAGGATTTCTTTCCTTCTTATGGCTGAATAGTATTCCATTGTGTATATGTACCACCTCTTCTTTATCCATTCATCTACTGATGGAAACTTAGGTTGCTTCCATATCTTGGCTATTGTAAAAAGTGCTGCAATAAACATAGGGGTACATATGTCTTTTTGAATCTGACAAGTTGTATTCTTTGGGTAAATTCCAACGAGTGGGATTCCTGGGTCAAATGGTATTTGTATTTTTAGTTTTTTGAGGAACCTCCATAGTGCTTTCCACAATGGTTGAACTAGCTTACATTCCCACCAGCAGTGTAGGAGGGTTCCCCTTTCTCTGCATCCTCACCAGCATTTGTTGTTCTTAGTCTTTTGGATGTTGGCCATCCTTACTGATGTGAGGTGATATCTCATTGTGGTTTTAATTTACATTTCCCTGATGATTAGTGATGTGGAGCATCTTTTCATGTGTCTGTTGGCCATCTGAATTTCTTCTTTGGAGAACTGTTTCTTCATATCCTCTGCCCATTTTTTAATCAGGTTATTTGCCTTTTGGGTGTAGAGGCATGTAAGTTCTTTATATATTTTGGATGTTAACCCCTTGTTGGATATGTCATTTACAAATATATTCTCTCATACTGTAGGATGCCTTTTTGTTCTGTTGATGGTGTCCTTCGCTGTACAGAAACTTTTTAGTTTGATGTAGTCCCATGAGTTCATTTTTGCTTTTGTTTCCCTTGCTCGAGGAGATGCGTTCAGGAAGAAGTCACTCATGCTTATATTCAGGAGATTTTTGCCTATGTTGTTCTCTAAGAGTTTTACGGTTTTATGACTTACATTCAGGTCCTTGATCCATTTTGAGTTTACTTTTGTGTATGGGGTTAAACAATAATCCAGTTTCATTCTCTTGCATGTAGCTGTCCAGTTTTGCCAACACCAGCTGTTGAAGAGGCTGTCATTTCCCGTTTGTATGTCCGTGGCTCCTTATCGTATATTAATTGACCAGTATGGTTGGGTTTATATCAGGGCTCTCTAGTCTGTTCCATTGGTCTATGGGTCTGTTCTTGTGCCAGTACCAAACTGTCTTGAGTACTGTAGCTTTGTAGTAAAGCTTGAAGTAGGGGAGCATAATCCCCCCAGCTTTATTCTTCCTTCTCAGGATTGCTTTGGCTATTCGGGGTCTTTTGTGGTTCCATATGAATTTTAGAATGATTTCCTCTAGTTCATTGAAAAATGCTGTTGGTATTTTGATAGGAATTGCATTGAATCTGTACATTGCTTTAGGCCGGATGGCCATTTTGACAATATTAATTCTTCCTATCCATGAGCACAGGATGGGTTTCCATTTACCGATATCTTCTTTAATTTCTCTCATGAATGTCTTGTAGTTTTCAGAGTATAGGTCTTTCACTTCCTTGGTTAGGTTTACTCCTAGGTATTTTATTCTTTTTGATGCAACTTGGAATGGAATTGTTTTCCTGATTTCTCTCTCTGCTAGGTCATTGTTAGTGTATAGGAATGCCATAGATTTCTGCGCATTAATTTTGTATCCCGCAACTTTGCTGAATCCAGATATTAGATCGAGTAGTTTTGGAGTAGATTCTTTAGGGTTTTTTATGTACAATATCATGTCATCTGCAAACAGGGACAGTTTAACTTCTTCCCTGCCAATCTGGCTGCCTTTTATTTCTTTGTGTTGTCTGATTGCTGTGGCTGGGACGTCCAGAACTATGTTGAATAGAAGTGGGGAGAGTGGGCATCCTTGTCTTGTTCACAATCTTAGATGAAAAGCTTTCAGTTTCTCGCTGTTAAATATAATGTTAGCTGTGGGTTTGTCAGATATGGCCTTTATTGTGTTGAGGTACTTGCCCTCTATACCCATTTTGTTGAGAGTTTTTATCATGAATGGATATTGAATTTTGTCAAATGCTTTTTCAGCATCTATGGAGATGATCATGTGGTTTTTGTTCTTTTTGTTGATGTGGTGGATGATGTTGATGGATTTTCGAATGTTGAACCATCCTTGCACCCCTGGAATAAATCCTACTTGATCATGATGGATGATCCTTTTGATGTACTTTTGAATTCAGTTTGCTAATATATTGTTGAGTATTTTTGCATCTATGTTCATCAGGGATATTGGTCTATAGTTTTCCTTTTTGTGGTGTCTTTGCCTGGTTTTGGTATTAGAGTGATGCTGGCCTCATAGAATGAGTTTGGAAGTATTCCCTCTTCTTCTACTCCTTGGAAAACTTTAATGAGGATGGGTATTAGTTCTTCACTAAATGTTTGATAAAATTCAGCGGTGAATCCATCTGGTCCAGGCATTTGTTCTTAGGTAGGTTTTTGATTACCAGTTCAGTTTCATTGCTGGTAGTTGTTCTGTTGAGATTTTCTGTTTCATTTTGGGTCAGCCTTGGAAGGTTGTATTTTTTTAGGAAGTTGTCCATTTCTTCTAGGTTATCCAGTTTGTTAGCATATAATTTTTCATAGTGTTCTCTAATAGTTCTTTGTATTTCTGTGCTGTCCGTAGTGATTTTTCCTTTCTCATTTCTCATTCTGTTTATGTGAGTAGACTGTCTTTTTTTCTTGATAAGTCTGGCTAGGGGTTTATCTATATTGTTTATTTTCTCGAAGAACCAGCTCTTGCTTTCGTTGATCCTTTCTATTGTTTTATTCTTCTCAATTTTATTTATTTCTGCTCTAATTTTTATTATGTCCCTCCTTCTACTGACTTTGGGTCTCATTTGTTCTTCATTTTTTAAATTTTTATATTTATTTTGTTTGCATTAAAAAAAATTTATTTTGGTATCATTAATCTACAATTACATGTGCAATATTATGGTGATTAAACTACCCCTTCATCAGGTCCCCCCCACCAACCCCATTACAGTCACTGTCCATCAGCATAGTGAGATGCTATAGAGTCACTACTTGTTTTCTCTGACTTGTACAGCCCTTCCCGTGCCCCCCCAACATTACATCTCCTAATCGTAATGCCCCTTTCTCCCCTTTGTCCCTCCCTTCCCACCCATCCTCCCCAGTCCCTTTCCCTTTGGTAACTATTAGTCCGTTCTTGGGTTCTGTGAGTCTGCTGCTGTTTTGTTCCTTCAGTTTTTTTCTTTGTTCTTATACTCCACATATGAGTGAAATCATTTGATACTTGTCTTTTCGGCTTGGCTTATTTCACTGAGCATAATACCCTCTAGCTCCATCCATGTTGTTGCAAATGGTAGGATTTGTTTTCTTCTTATGGCTGAATAATATTCCATTGTGTATATGTACCACATCTTCTTTATCCATTCATCTACTGATGGACACTTAGGTTGCTTCCATTTCTTGGCTATTGTAAATAGTGCTGCGATAAACATAGGGGTGCATATATCTTTTTCAAACTGCACTGCTGCATTCTTAGGGTAAATTCCTAGGAGGGGGATTCCTGGGTGAAATGGTATTTCTATTTTGAGTTTTTTGAGGAGCCTCCATACTGCTTTCCACCATGGTTGAACTAATTTGCATTCCCACCAGCAGTGTAGGAGGGTTCCCTTTTCTCCACATCCTCGCCACCATTTGTTGTTGTTTGTGTTTTGGATGTTGGCCATCCTCACTGGTGTGAGGTGATATCTCATTGTGGTTTTAATTTGCATTTCTCTGATGATTAGTGATGTGGAGCATCTTTTCATGTGCCTGTTGGCCATCTGAGTTTCTTCTTTGGAGAACTGTCTATTCATGTCCTCTGCCCATTTCTTAATTGGATTATTTACTTTATGTTTGTTGAGATGCGTGAGTTCTTTATATATTTTGGGTGTCAACCCTTTGTCGGTTATGTCATTTATGAATATATTCTCCCATACTGTAGGATGTCTTTTTGTTCTACTGATGGTGTCCTTTGCTGTATAGAAGATTTTCAGCTTGATATAGTCCCACTTGTTCATTTTTGCTTTTGTTTCCCTTGCCCGGGGAGATATGTTCATGAAGAAGTTGCTCATGTTTATGTCTAAGAGATTTTTGCCTATATTTTTTTCTAAGAGTTTTATGATTTCATGACTTACATTCAGGTTTATGATCCACCTTGAGTTTACCTTTGTGTATGGGGTTAGACAGTAGTCCAGTTTCATTCTCTTACATGTAGCTGTCCAGTTTTTCCGACACCAGCTGCTGAAGAGGCTGTCATTTCCCCATTGTATATCCAAGGCTCCTTTATCAAATATTAATTGACTGTATATGTTTGGGTTAATGTTTGGATTTTCTATTCTGTTCCACTGCTCTGTGGGTCTGTTTTTGTGCCAATACCAAATTGTCTTGATTACTGTGGCTTTGTAGTAGAGCTTGAAGTCAGGGAGCATAATTCCCCCTGTTTTATTCCTCCTTCTCAGGATTGCTTTGGCTATTCGGGGTCTTTTGTGGTTCCATATGAATTTTAGAATTATTTGTTCCAGTTCATTGAAGAAAGCTGTTGGTACTTTGATAGGGATTGCATCGAATCTGTAGATTGCTTTAGGTAGTATAGCCATTTTGACAATATTTATTCTTCCTAGCCAAGAGCATGGGATGCATTTCCATTTGTTAGTGTCCTCTTTAATTTCTCTTAGGAGTGTCTTGTAGTTTTCAGAGTACAGGTCTTTCACTTCCTTCGTTAGGTTTATTCCTAGGTATTTTATTCTTTTTGATGCAATTGTGAATGGAATTGTTTTTCTGATTTCTCTTTCTGTTAGTTCATCATTAGTGTATAGGAAAGCAACAGATTTCTGTGTGTTAATTTTGTATCCTGCAACTTTGCTGAATTCAGATATTAGTTCTAGTAGTTTTGGAATGGAGTCTTTAGGGTTTTTTATGTACAGTATCATGTCATCTGCAAATAGTGACAATTTGACTTCTTCTTTACCAATCTGGATGCCTTGTATGTCTTTGTTTTGTCTGATTGCTGTGGCTAGGACCTCCAGTACTATGTTGAATAGCAGTGGAGAGAGTGGGCATCCCTGTCTTGTTCCCGATCTTAGATGAAAAGCTTTCAGCGTCTCGCTGTTAAGTATGATGTTAGCTGTGGGTTTGTCATATATGGCCTTTATGATGTTGAGGTACTTGCCGTCTATACCCATTTTGTTGAGAGTTTTAATCATGAATGGATGCTGAATTTTGTCAAATGCTTTTTCAGCATCTATGGAGATGATCATGTGGTTTTTGTTCTTCTTTTTGTTGATGTGGTGGATGATGTTGATGGATTTTCGAATGTTGTACCATCCTTGCATCCCTGGGATGAATCCCACTTGATCATGGTGTATGATCCTCTTGATGTATTTTTGGATTCGGTTTGCTAATATTTTGTTGAGTATTTTTGCATCTATGTTCATCAGGGATATTGGTTTGTAATACTCTTTTCTGGTGAGGTCTTTGCCCGGTTTTGGTATTAGAGTGATGCTGGCTTCATAGAATGAGTTTGGAAGTATTCCCTCCTCTTCTATTTTTTGGAAAACTTTAAAGAGAATGGGTGTTATTTCTTCTCTATATGTCTGGTAGAATTCAGAGGTGAATCCCTCAGGTCCGGGGGTTTTGTTCTTGGGTAGTTTTTTGATTACGGCTTCAATTTCGTTGCTGGTGGTTGGTCTGTTTAGTTTTTCTGTTTCTTGCTTGGTCAGTCTTGGAAGGTTGTATTTTTCTAAAAAGTTGTGCATTTCTTCTAGGTTTTCCAGCTTGTTAGCATATAGATTCTCATAATATTCTCTTATAATTGTTTGTATTTCTGTGGGGTCAGTCGTTATTTTTCCTTTCTCATTTCTGATTCTGTTTATGTGTGTAGATTCTCTTTTTCTCTTAATGAGTCTGGCTAAGGGTTTATCTAGTTTGTTTATTTTTTCAAAGAACCAGCTCTTGGTTCCATTGATTTTTTTCTATTGTTTTATTGTTCTCAATTTAATTTATTTCTTCTCTGGTCTTTATTATGTCCCTCCTTCTGGTGACTTTGGGTCTCATTTGTTCTTCTTTTTCCAATTTCAGTAATTGTGTCTTTAGACTATTCATTTGGGAATGTTCTTCCTTCTTTAAATAAGCCTGGAATGCAATATACTTTCCTCTTAGAACTGCCTTTGCTGCGTCCCACAGAAGTTGTGGCTTTGTGTTATTGTTGTCATTAGTCTCCATATATTCTTTGATTTCTGTTTTGATATGGTCGTTAACCCATTGATTGATTAGGAGAATGTTGTTAAGTCTCCTTGTATTTGTGAGCCTTTTTGTTTTCTTTCTACAATTTCTTTCTAGTTTTATTCCTTTGTGATATGAGAAGTCGGTTGCTAGAATTTCAGTATTTTTGACTTTACTGAGGTTCTTTTTGTGGCCTAGTATGTGGTCTATTCTGGGAAATGTTCCATGTGCACTTGAGAAGAATGTGTATCCTGTTGCTTTTGGGTATATAGAGTTCTGTAGATGTCTGTTAGGTCCATCTGTTCTAGTGTGTTGTTCAGTGCCTCTGTATCTTTACTTATTTTCTGTCTGGTTGATCAGTCCTTTGGAGTGAGTGGTGTTTTGAAGTCACCTAAAATGAATGCATTGCTGTCTATTTCCTTCTTTAATTCTGTTAGTACTTGTTTCATGTATGCCGGCGCTCCCGTGTTGGTTGCATATATATTTAAAATAGTTATATTCTCTTGTTGGATTGACCCCTTTATCATTATGTAATGTCCTTCTTTATCTCTTGCTACTTTCTTCATTTTGAAGTCTATTTTGTCTGATACAAGTACTGCAACACCTGCTTTTTTCTCCTTGTTGTTTGCATGAAATATCTTTTTCCATCCCTTCACTTTTAGTCTGTGTATATCTTTGGGTTTGAGGTGAGTCTCTTGTAGGCAGCATATAGATGGGTCTTGCTTCTTTATCCATTCTGTTAGTCTGTGTCTTTTGATTGGTGCATTCAGTCCATTTACATTAAGGGTGATTATTGATAGATATGTATTTATTGCCATTGCTAGCTTTAGATTCGTGGTTACCAAAGGTTCAAGGGTTGCTTCTTTACTATCTAACAATCTAACTTAACTTTCTTGTTTAGTTATTGTAAACACCATCTGATGTTTCTTTATTTCTCTCCCTTCTTATTCTTCCTCCTCCATTCTTTATCTACTAGGTGTTTTATTCTTTGCCTTTAGTTAGGATTTGGATGTTCTCCTTTCTTTGCTATGATTTTATTTTCTCTGGTGACATCTTTTTAGCGTTAGCAGTGCTTCCCTCTAGAGCAGTTCCTTTAAGATGTCCCATAGAGGTGGTTTTTGGGAGGCAAATTCTCTCAGCTTTGGCTTGTCTGGAGATTGTTTAATCCCTCCGTCATATTTGAATGATAATCATGCTGGATACAATATTCTTGGTTCGAGACCCTTCTGTTTCATTACATTAAATATATCATGCCATTCTCTTCTGGCCTGTATTGTTTCTGTTGAGAAGTGTGATGGCAGTCTGATGAATTTTCCTTTGTAGGTGATCTTTTTTCTCTCTCGCTGCCTTTAATACTCTGTCCTTATCGTTGATCTTTGCCATTTTAATTATTATGTGTCTTGGTGTTGTCTTCCTTGGGTCCCTTGTGTTGGGAGATCTGTGGGCTTCCGTGAACTGCGAGACTATTTCCTTCCCCAGCATAGGGAAGTTTTCAGCAATTATTTCTTCAAAGACACTTTCTATCCCTTTTTCTCTCTCTTCTTCCTCTGGTATTTGTATAATGCGAATATTGTTACGTTTGGATTGGTCACACAGTTCTCTTAATATTCTTTCATTCCTAGAGATCCTTTTATCTCTCTCTGCCTCAGCTTCTCTGTATTCCTGTTCTCTGATTTCTATTGCATTAACAGTCTCTTGAATCTTATCCAGTCTGCTGTGAAGCCCGTCGATGGCTTGTCTCATTTGTGCATTTTCTTTCCTGACCTGCCTCACTTCCTACCTCAGCTCTTGCATACTTCTCTGTAGATGCATCAGCATGGTTATGACTTTTATTCTGAATTCATTTTCAGGAAGATTGTGCATTTCCATCCCTTCAGTCTCCCTCTCTGATGTGATCTGGGTGTGGATGAGCTTGGTCTGTACCGTATTCCTCTGTCTTTTCATGGCGAAAGAAGTGGTCACTGGCAGGTGCCACGTATGTCAGCTGGGCTTTTTAAGACTTAAAAAAAAAAAAAGGAAGAGGAAGAAAAGAGAAAAAAAGAAGGAAAAGAAAGAAAAGGAAAGAAAGGGAAAAAAAATGCCCACTGGGAGTAGTTTCTTTAAGGATGCTGCAGGTGGCAATGTTGCTCCAGTATTCTGCGGCCGCAGCCGCGCTGCTCTGCTGGGCCTTTTGCAGCTCTGGCCAGGGTGGGTACGAGTGGGAGGCTATTGTTCTCTGTGTGAGTTTTCAGTATGGCTACTTTTTCCCAGTCGCCAGCCAATGGGTCTGAAATTCCTCAGTATTCCCAGCCTGCTGGGCTGAGTTGCTGGGATGATCGTAAGACCGCTGAAAAAAGCGCGCACTTATCTTCTGTCCCGGGAGCCGGCTGCAAGGGCCTGGGCGCTTTCCCAGCTCAAAACCTGCACCTTCTGCCTCTCCAATCTCCGCTACACCGTGCGATGTGTGTGAGCGCTCCTGGCGCAGATCACCAGGGCTGGTTATTTCGCAGGCCTGTATTTCCGCTCCCTCCCGGCTCTGAATCCTCTCCTCCTGCCGGTTTGCTGTGGTGGGGTAGTGCTCGAGTCCCGCCGGGTTGTGGCTCCATATCTTACCTGCCTTGCAGGGTGCCGAGTCTTCTCAGGTGCAGATGCACGCTGTGCGCTTTCCTGTGTATTCTGGTCTCTCTTTTAGGAATAGTTGTATTTGCTGTATTATCATAGATATATATAGTTTTGGGAGGAGATTTCTGCTGCCCTGCTCATGCCGCCATCTTCGTGGTCGTCTGTTCTTCTTTTTCTAGTTTCGTTAATTGTGAGTTTAGACTGCTCATATGGGAATGTTCTTCTTTCCTGAGGTAGGCCTGTATTGTAATATACTTTCCTCTTAGCACGGTTTCCCTGCATCCCACAGATTTTGCGGTGTTGAATTATTGTTGTCATTTGTCTCAATATATTGCTTGATCTCTCTTTTTATTTGTTCATTGATCCATTGAATATTTAGGAGCATGTTATTAAAACTCCATGTGTTGGTGGGATATTTCATTTTCTTTGCATTATTCATTTCTAGTTTCATTCCTTTGTGGTCTGAGAAGCTAGTTGGTACAATTTCAATCTTTTTGAGTTTACTGAGGCTCTTTTTGTGGCCTAGTATATTATCTATTCTTGAAAATGTTCCATGTGCACTTGAGAAGAATGTGTATTCTGCTGCTTTTGGGTGTAGAGTTCTGTAGATGTCTGTTAGGTCCATCTGTCTCCTTACTTATTTTCTGTCTGGTTGATCTGTCCTTCAGAGTGAGTGGTGTGTTGAAGTCTTCTAGAATGAATGTATTGCATTCTGTTTACCCCTTTAATTCCGTTAGTATTTGTTTCACATATGTAAGAGCTCCTGTGTTGGGTGCATAGATATTTATAATGGTTATATCTTCTTGTTGGATTGACCCTTTTATCATTACGTAATGTCCTTCTTTGTCTCTTGTGACTTTCTTTGTTTTGAAGTCTATTTTGTCTGATCTAAGTACTGCAACTCCTGCTTTTTTCTCCCTATTAGTTGCGTGAAATGTCTTTCTCCATCCCTTCACTTTTCGTCTGTGTATGTCTTTGGGTTTAAAGTGAGTCTCTTGAAGGCATCATATAGATGGGTCTTGTTTTTTATCCATTCAGTGACTCTATGTCTTTTGATTGGTGCATTCAGTCCATTTACATTTAAGGTGATTATGGATAGGTATGTACTCATTGGCATTGCAGGCTTCAGATTCGTGGTTACCAAAGGTTCAAGGTTAACTTCCTTACTATCTAAGAGTCTAACTTATCTCACTTAAGATGCTATTACAAACACAATTTAAACTTTTTTTTCTTTTTGTTTTTCCTCCTTTTTCTTCCTCCTCCATTCTTTATATATTAGGTATCATATTCTGTACTGTTTGTCTATCCCTTGATTGACTTTGGGGATAGGTAGTTTAATTTTGAATTTTCTTAGTAAAATGCTGTTCTACTTTCTTTACTGTGGTTTTATTACCTCTGGTGACAGTTATTAAACCGTAGGTACACTTTCATCTATAGCAGTCCCTCCAAAATACACTGTAGAGATGGTTTGTGGGAGGTAAATTCTCTCAGCTTTTGCTTATCTGGAAATTGTTTAATCCCTCCTTCAAATTTAAATGATAATCTTGCCAGATAAATTAATCTTGGTTCAAGGCCCTTCTGCTTCATTGCATTAAATACATCATGCCACTCCCTTCTGTCCTGTAAGGTTTCTGTTGAGAAGTCTGATGATAGCCTGATGGGCTTTCCTTTGTATGTGATCTTTTTTCTCTCTTTAGCTGCTGTGTTTATCCTTGATCTTTGCCATTTTAATTATTATATGTCTTGATGTTATCTTCCTTGGGTCCCTTGTGTTGGGAGATCTGTGTACCTCCATGGCTTGAGACACTATCTCCTTCCCCAGATTGGGGAAGTTTTCAGCAATTACCTCCTCAAAGACATTTTCTACCCCTTTTTCTGTCTCCTCTTCTTCTGGTACCCCTATAATGCAAATATTGTTCCGTTTGGATAGGTTACACAGTTCTCTCAATATTCTTTCATTCTTAGAGATCCTTTTTTCTCTCTGTGCCTCAGCTTCTTTGTATTCCTCTTCTCTAGTTTCTATTTCATTTATCGTCTCCTCCACCATATCCAATCTGCTTTTAATACCGTCCATTGTGCTCTTCAGTGGTTGAATCTCCGACCATAATTCATTCTTGAGTTCTTGAATATCTTTCCATACATCCATGAGCATGTTAATGGTTTTTATTTTGAACTCTCTTTCAGGGAGAGTCATGAGGTCAATATCATTTAAATCTTTCTCAGGAGTTGTATTAATAATTTTTCTCTGGACCAGGTTCCTTTGGTGTTTCATATTTGTGTGTGGTGCCCTCTAGTGCCCAGAAGCTTTACTCTCTGGAGCTGCTCTGTCCCTGAAGCAATGTTGGGTATTGCAGGGGAGTGGTATTGGTGCTTCGGGGGAGGAAAGGGCTGTTTCTTGCTTCCCAGCTGCTATGCCTGTCTCCACTGCCTGAACCAGTGGGCCGAGCACACAGGTATAAGCCTCTGTGCTTTGCGTTTTTAGTTGCTGTAGACAGATCTTCCCTCTGGCTGGGCTAATGCCAGGGTAGGGTTTCCCAATTTGCAAGTCCGGTGGGGCTGGCCAGGAGATAGGTGCAATAGTCTGCCTGTCACAGAAGGGGTTCTTGGAGCTGTGTAGGAAGCCAGGGAGCTGGAACACCTGAAGATCGTGAAAGCTCCCAATCTGCTGGGCAGAGTGCACCCGGACAATTTTGTCTACTTGTCCTTTTCTCCTGAGCAGTAAGCTCTGTGCAATCCTTGCCCCTTTAGCAGCCCTCTTGCTAAGGGCTTCTTTGTTAGGACGTCTCTCAGACTGCCCGCCTTTCTTTTGTCCCAGAGCAGCTGGATATGGATCCCTGCTTTCCACAAGTAGCTGGAATCTTAGTCTCTCCAGGAATTCTGCCTGTCTTAGCTTTCCAACCCCCTAATTACGAGAGTATCATGCAAGCACCATGAAATGTAGGTTTGTGCTCCTGGAGCAGATCTCCAGAGTTAGGTATTCAGCAGTCCCAGATCTCCACTCCCTCCCTGCTCCGTTCCTCTTGCTCCTGCCAGTGAGCTGGGGTGGGGGAAGGGCTTGGAACCCTCAGGACCACAGCTTTAGTATGTTACCCTTTTCCATGAGGTCTGCTCTTGTCTCCAGGTGTATGCAGTTTGTTGCAGTCCTCTTTCCTGTTGCTCTTTCAAGAGTAGTTGTATTAGTTATATTTTCATATTATATGCGGTTTTAGGAGGAAGCCTCTGTGTCACCTCTCATGCTGCCGTCTTTAATCCTCTCTCTCATCCAATGTTTTGTCTAGAATAAGTATTCCATAAATGTTGAGTGGAATGGTAACAATTACTGTAATTAATATCATTAATTACTCATTACTAAAACTAACAGCCAAATGTAAGACCTCTGTTCACATCTATATAACATTCCTGCTCTACGCAGGTCGTTGTTTGTTGTGGGTCAGAGTGCTCATTCTCGGCCTCTCTCTGGCCAGGTGTACGACCTCGTGGTGGGAGAATCCGTCTTACCGATGGACAGACGACTGCACAGATTCATCTCTCACTGTGGCCCAGTAACAGGTCACATTTTTGCTTTGTTGGCTGTATTCAACTTTTTATTCCTTATTTTCCTGAGATGGATTACTCCAGATTCTAACATCGATGTGGCAGTGGGTGCCACAGGGCCCAAGAGTCCCTGGGCTCATCAATATCCTTACGGTAGAAAAAGGAACAAGAAGAAGGAGATGTCTGAAACCCGGTAGAAGAAAGCCTGGAATGTAAGGTTTTAAACATTTGGAATAGCTCTATTAATAGGACTACTGAAAATGACTTTGCTTTTTTTCCTTGTTTTTTTTTTTAAAGTTAATTTTGTAAGTTAATGTTACCTCTATACCATTCGATTTATTTTGAGGAAAGATAAAAACTTACGCAATTCCTGAGTTTAGAAACTACTTGCACTTACTGAAAACTTATTTAGGAGAGAACATTTAAGCCACTGAGGTACGAAATTTTTCAGACTACTGAAATCTCTCTAGATGTTTCAACATTATATTTTGGGAGCTTTGAGTGCTGAAGGGCCAAATGTTTTCTGGACATTTTTTGGCCGATTTTAAATATTCTTCCATTAATTAGACATTTGCCAGATGTTTACACTTTTTCTTTAGGGAGGTACAACAACTACATGAACTATTTTAAGTCATGTACATACACATTTATTAGAGATTTACGTCACATTCTTAACCATTTATTGGGTGCACTCAGTAAGTGTTATATAGAATCAGCAGGTTTCTTCAGTAAAATGGTGTATCCGTTACCAGCATCTTTGCAGTACCTAGTATGTGCAGAACATTGAACTAGTTACTTCGTGCTGTTAAGGGCCTGGGTGCCATTGCTCTGTTACTCAAGTGGCTCACTTCATTGTAGTCACAGTTGATGTGAAATGGTAAAATATCCAAC
>JAVSCE010010692.1:0-129027 GCA_032199065.1 Smutsia gigantea | reverse complement strand
CTGAATTCTACCAGACATATAGAGAAGAAATAACACCCGTTCTCCTTAAAGTTTTCCAAAAAATAGAAGAGGAGGGAATACTTCCAAACTTATTCTATGAAGCCAGCATCACTCTAATACGAAAACCGGGCAAAGACCTCACCAAAAAAGAAAATTACAGACCAATATCCCTGATGAACGTAGATGCAAAAATACTCAACAAAATATTAGCAAATCGAATTCAAAATACATCAAGAGGATCATACACCATGATCAAGTGGGATTCATCCCAGGGATGCAAGGATGGTACAACATTCGAAAATCCATCAACATCATCCACCACATCAACAAAAAAAAGAACAAAAACCACATGATCATCTCCATAGATGCTGAAAAAGCATTTGACAAAATTCAGCATCCATTCTGATTAAAACTCTCAACAAAATGGGTATAGACGGCAAGTACCTCAACATCATAAAGGCTATATATGACAAACCCACAGCTAACATCATACTTAACGGCGAGACGCTGAGAGCTTTTCATCTAAGATCGGGAACAAGACAGGGATGCCCACTCTCTCCACTGTTATTCAACATAGTACTGGAGGTCCCAGCCACAGCAATCAGACAAAACAAAGACATACAAGGCATCCAGATTGGTAAAGAAGAAGTCAAATTGTCACTATTTGCAGATGACATGATACTGTACATAAAAAACCCTAAAGATTCCATTCCAAAACTACTAGAACTAATATCTGAAATCAGCAAAGTTGCAGGATACAAAATTAACACACAGAAATCTGTTGCTTTCCTATACACTAATGATGAACTAACAGAAAGAGAAATCAGAAAAACAATTCCATTCACAATTGCATCAAAAGAATAAAATACCTAGGAATAAACCTAACGAAGGAAGTGAAAGACCTGTACTCTGAAAACTACAAGACACTCCTGAGAGAAATTAAAGAAGACACTAACAAATGGAAATGCATCCCATGCTCTTGGCTAGGAAGAATAAGTATTGTCAAAATGGCTATACTACCTAAAGCAATCTACAGATTCAATGCAATCCCTATCAAACTACCAACAGCTTTCTTCAATGAACTGGAACAAAGAATTCTAAAATTCATATGGAACCACAAAAGACCCCGAATAGCCAAATCAATCCTGAGAAGGAGGAATAAACAGGGGGAATTACACTCCCTGACTTCAAGCTCTACTACAAAGCCACAGTAATCAAGACAATTTGGTATTGGCACAAAAACAGACCCACAGACCAGTGGAACAGAATAGAAAATCCAAACATTAACCCAAACATATACAGTCAATTAATATTTGATAAAGGAGCCTTGGATATACAATGGGGAGATGACAGCCTCTTCAGCAGCTGGTGTTGGAAAACTGGACAGCTACATGTAAGAGAATGAAACTGGACTACTGTCTAGCCCCATACACAAAGGTAAACTCAAGGTGGATCAAAGACCTGAATGTAAGTCATGAAACCATAAAACTCTTAGAAAAAAACATAGGCAAAAATCTCTTGGACATAAACATGAGCAACTTCTTCATGAACATATCTCCCCGGCAAGGGAAACAAAAGCAAAAATGAACAAGTGGGACTATATCAAGCTGAAAAGCTTCTGTACAGCAAAGGACACCATCAGTAGAACAAAAGACATCCTACAGTATGGGAGAATATATTCATAAAAAACGTATCTGATAAAGGGTTGACATCCAAAATATATAAAGAACTCATGCACCTTAACAAACAGAAAGCAAATAATCCAATTAAGAAATGGGCAGAGGACATGAATAGACACTTCTCCAAAGAAGAAATTCAGATGGCCAACAGGCACATGAAAAGATGCTCCACATCGCTAATCATCAGAGAAATGCAGATTAAAACCACAATGAGATATCACCTCACACCAGTGAGGATGGCCAACATCCAAAACACAAACAACAACAAATGTTGGCGAGGATGTGGAGAAAAGGGAACCCTCCTACACTGCTGGTGGGACTGCAAATTAGTTCAACCATTGTGGAAAGCAGTATGGAGGTTCCTCAAAAAACTCAAAATAGAAATACCATTTGACCCAGGAATTCCACTCCTAGGAATTTACCCTAAGAATGCAGCAGCCCAATTTGAAAAAGACAGATGCACCCCTATGTTTATTGCAGCACTATTTACAATAGCCAAGAAATGGAAGCAACCTAAGTGTCCATCAGTAGATGAATGGATAAAGAAGATGTGGTACATATACACAATGGAATATTATTCAGCCATAAGAAGAAAACAAATCCTACCATTTGCAACAACATGGATGGAGCTAGAGGGTATTATGCTCAGTGAAATAAGCCAAGCCGAAAAAGACAAGTATCAAATGATTTCACTCATATGTGGAGTACAAGAACAAAGAAAAAATACTGAAGGAACAAAACAGCAGCAGACTCACAGAACCCAAGAACGGACTAATAGTTACCAAAGGGAAAGGAACTGGGGAAAGTGGGCGGGAACGGAGGGATAAGGGGGGAAAAGGGGCATTACGATTAGCAGATGTAATGTTGGGGGGGCACGGGGAGGGCAGTGCAACTCAGAGAAGACAAGTGGTGATTCTGTAGCATCTCACTGCGCTGATGGACAGTGACTGTAATGGGGTTGGTGGGGGGACCTGATGAAGGGGTAGTTTAGTAATCGTAATATTGCACATGTAATTGTAAATTAATGGTAATAAAATAAATTATATTAAAAATAATAATAATAAAAAAAATAAAGATGTACAACTTCTTCATGAACATGTCTCCCTGGGCAAGGGAAACAAAAGCAAAAATGAACAAATGGGACTATATCAAACTAAAAAGCTTCTGTACAGCAAAGGACACCATCAGGAGAACAAAAAGACATCCTACAGTATGGAAGAATATATTCATAAATGACATATCCAATAAGGGGTTGACATCCAAATTATATAAAGAGCTCACACACCTCAACAAACAAAAAGCAAATAAGCCAATTAAAAAATGGGCACAGGATCTGAACAGACCCTTCTCCAAAGAAGAATACAGATGGCCAACAGGCACATGAAAAGATGCTCAACATCACTAGTCTTCAGAGAAATGCAAATTAAAACCACAATGAGATATCACCTCACACCAGTTAGGATGGCCACCATCCAAAAGACAAACAACAGCAAATGTTGGCAAGGATGTGGAGAATGGGGAACCCTCCTACACTGCTGGTGGGAATATAAATTAGTTCAACCACTGTGGAAAGCAGTATGGAGGTTCCTCAAAAAATTCAAAATAGAAATATCATTTGACCCAGGAATTCCACTCCTAGGAATTTACCCTAAGAATGCAGCAGCCCAGTTTGAGAAAGATATATGCACCCCTATGTTTATCATAGCACTATTTACAATAGCCAAGAAATGGAAACAACCTAAGTATCCATCAGTAGATGAATGGATAAAGAAGATGTGGTACATATGCACAATGGAATATTATTCAGCCATAAGAAGAAAACAAATCCTACCATTTGCAACAATGGCTAGAGGGTATTATGCTCTGTGAAATAAGCCAGTGGAGAAAGACAAGTATCAAATGATTTCACTCATCTGTGGAATAAAAGAACAAAGAAAAAACTGAAGGAACACAACAGCCGGAGACTCACAGAACCCAAGAATGGACTAACAGTTACCAAATGGAAAGGAACTGGGAAAGAAGGGTGGGAAGGGAGGGATAAGGGGGAAAAACAGCTATTAAAATTAGCACACATAATGCAGTGGGGGTGGGGGGATACAGGGAAGGCAGTATAACACAGAGAAGACAAGTAGTGATTCTATAACATCCTTCTACGCTGATGGACAGTGACTGCAATGGGGTATGTGGTGGGGACTTGATAATAGGGGGAGTCTAGTAACCATAATGTTGCTCATGTAATTGTATATTAATAATAGCAAAATAAAAAAATTAAAAATTAAAAAAATGGTTAAGATGGTAACTTTTATGTTACGTGTATTTTACCACAATTTTTAAAAAGTGCGTCAAGATGCGGCACTGCCTAAAGTCTCCACATCCTCTAGATTAACTGGAAAAAAAAAATCCTTTCTTTAAATGGGACTTAGGTTCTATCCTACCATTTTCCTTGCTGTTGCAATACATCTGCAAAAAGGGAAAATAAGGTTCTCAACTATCTCCAGCCCTGCATTTACTTGTGGACACTGCAATCCTCATAGTTATTGCCCATCCTCATCTTTACTGTGAAATGAGCCTTTATGTGAAAGTTCACATATGGAACCTAGATTCTGAGAAATGCAGAATCCCATACACCGCATTCCTGTGCAGCTGCCTCTAAGTATGTTCATAAGCTGTTGCCTTCTTCTAGAGACCTATACCACCTGCTTATTTTTTTAAACATTGCTCAACTGAGAGAGCCAAAATCACCCTTTAAAAAAAATGTAAGTCAATGAGACCATGTCTCTGGAGCCATCTGATATAGAACCGAAAACTTTACTTTCTGCGAAAATGATAGAAAACAAATAACAGACCTGTTCTGCTCACTCGAGATCCCAAGAATGATGATATCTAATGAAACCAAATGATATGTTCCCTTAGAACTAGTAATAGGCAGAGAAACAAAAGCACAGCTACTCCTTCTTCTGTCTCTTTTAGTTGACAAAATGCTAATGGGCCTATGAGAGTTGACATTTCTCTGGATAGGACTTCATCAGCAGAGAAAAGAACAGAGATTTCTCACTCTTTTAGGGGCTTTTACGTGGGAATCTTTTTCTTCTTCTAACAGGCTAAACCTGTTAGAAATGCTTATCTATCTTTAGCTTCTGCCAAGTTTCTGAGGGGATGACAGAAAAATGCAAAATAGTATAAATTTTGGATTTAGCCAAATGTGATAATTTGAGGGAAAAAAAGAGTTTCCTAGCATTCTTTCTCAGTCCTGGGGTTTTCTACATTGCTGTACAGAATCTTTCATAACAGAATTATGGAAACATAGAATACCTTCTAATGCCTGTACATTAGAACATTCTAACTCTCTGAGAGGAATTATCACAGAAGAAAGAAGTCTCCATCTTTTTGCACACAGAAGCTAGAGCAGTCTTAATTAGGTACATCAAGCCTACAATACATCTTGCAATATATTCCCCTAAAACACAAGAAATATGGAGAAAAGAGGAAGAACAATTTAAAAAACAATTTTAAAAACAAATAGCAATAGCAGCTTCCAAAATTCCTCTTCCCATCTACTCTAGCTGTTTACAGCTATGTTCTTTCCCACCTGGATACCCTCTTCAAAACTAAAAGCAGCAATGTTGTAGAGTTATATAAGATGTCACCATTGGAGGAAGCTGGGTGAAGGGTACAGGAACTCTCTGCACTATTTTTGCAACTTCCTTTGAGTCTATAATTATACCAAAATAAAAAGTTTAAAAGGGAAACTAAAAGAAGCAGACAACTAAAAGTTCAAAGGATAGTTTCCCAAAAATCACAAGGAGCTGCCAAACTGTCAAAGCCATACCTACACAAGAACTCCCAGATAAATCTATGGCTAGGGTCAGTCTTTCACATGAGATTTTCAGTCCTGTATGACAACACCTACAATATACAAGCTTCCAACAAAAGGCTCTCAATTCTCAATCTCAAAGTGTACCTAACCATCAAGTCACAGAATTCTGCCAGTAATGAGAGAGCCAGCTGGATCCAGAAAGCTGTGACACTCTCTGGGTTTTCCATTTTTCCCAGTAGGTATCTGAAAGGTCAGGCCATGTACAATTTCTCTTTTTCAAAAAGCTGTGAATGCTTTGGATGCTATTTAGCACAGTGAAGCTGAACAGATTGTTTTGGGGGCTTTGGGGACCTTTCTTCCTGCAGGGAGGCAAATGTTGCCTAGTGATCTGCATCTGAGCAAAGGAGTCAGGAACTCTAAGTTCTAATCAGGACTCTGTTTAGTGTCTGGTTCCATGATCCTTAGCAAGTCACTTACCCTTCTATGCCTCCACTCCCTTCCCCAACAAATGGTGATAAAAATAATGACTTATCACAGAGGGATGTGGCAGAGTAAAAGGGTAAGAAAGACTGTGATCCATAGATAAACATCAAATATAAAATGGCAGTATAAATCTGCCTTTAAATCAACCCATGTTTTCAGACTGTGGAAAGCTACGCAATTTAAAAGCAGGCTACCTCCCCAGTGCCCCTTCTGCCTGCATTGGAAGTGAAATAAGCCGAATCCATGAAGTTCTGTTCAAGTATTTCCCTCTCCAACTACTAGAGACTGCTCTCTAAACATTCTGCCTCATTCTTTAGTTAATGGCTTAGAAATCATCAAAGTTTCCATTTTTATTTGGTTAAAAGCAATCCATGTATCTGTAGGTAAGGAAGAAAGAGAAAAGGTAAGAGAAATTACCCATTACTCCCTTTCACATCAACAATTCAAATAAAAAGGTGATGAAGTTGGCTCAACAGAACAAGACAACAAGCATCCTACTGGGTAATTTTGTTGGTGTTGATATTGTTTTGAGGCCTAAACACAACACTGTTGTATTTAACAGAATGTTGATTCATCATGAAGGGAAATTCTACATATCCATTTATCCATTTATTTATTCATTCAAGTGTTTTCTGAGCCCCTTTTGTAAGCCAAGTAGTGTGCTGGGGGTTAAAACAATGATTAAAACACAGTCCCTGCCCTCCAGGAACTTTTAAAAGAGGAAATATAGATATTTAAACAAATTGTTGTGCAGTTATATGCAAACACAGCAAAACAATGTGATATGCTAAAATAGAAGCCCAAGTGCTGTACGAAGACACAGAAAATAAAACATAGTAACCAACATGGTCTTTAGCCTTAAAAAATTTAGAGATGGCTAAGCTAAAGTTCCCAGGAAGAATGAAGTATGATCAGTAAATAAAGAAAAAAATACTTAATCACATACTAAGATACTCTGTGAAAACAGAATTAACTGGAAGGCCATGGAACTTAAAATTAAGACAGGGATTCCTAACATGGAATCATGGGTGGGCTCAGAGGGTCCACATGAACGCTCTGAAATTATATGCCAAACATGTATGTGCAAATGGACATTTTTCTGGACACAGAGATCATACCTTACATTATATTCTCAAAGGCAAAGAAGTATTTCACTAGGCTCTTATCCTAAAATTTAGTTTTCTATTTCTATACAGAGAGTTTTAAGACCTAACCTTTTATTCAAAATAGGAGATCTATGAAGCCTGTAGGTCAAAAAAGAGCTTTTGAACTTTCCATAGTTTGGTGGAAAATAGTGTTTGCTAAAAACAGGGCACTGAGAGAGGAAAGACTTCTTCCTTTCCATAATCTAGTTGAAGTTAGCCTAAATATAATTCCCCACAGACTCAGATACCATGGTGACAGGCATCATATAAATAGACAGTGGCAGCAGGGAGTAGGTCAGAGCTTGTATCTGTAAAACAAACATTCAGGCAGGATGAAAACTCCAACAAATACAGCCATGTCCGTAAGACCAAACCTAGGAATTCCATATGGGAATTTGGAGGGTGACCAGTGGCATCCTCCCCAAACAAAGTATTATAGTCAAACAGCACAGAAATGAATAAAAATCACCACTTGAAGTGAAGTACAACTAAACACCCACATCCCAAATAACAAAAGGCATTTGGACCCTAGCCATCTGCTTCCTAGACACCCAAGGGCTTCTGCGTGTCTGATCTAATAACACATGCCTTACCAGTCTTACATATAAATAAAATTAATTAGTTTGCAGCACATGTATAGGCAGGCATCTATAACATAAGTGTATCTGCCATGATGAGTTTCGCATACCTCCCTCAAATCCATTAAATCTAAAAGGCAAAGAAAGAGTGAAAAGATGGGCATATTAACATACGAGGAGTAGTACCAGCCAAGGAGTGAGTGGACCCACAATAGCCACATTTATATTCACCGATTGCAATATTATACAGTATTATGGGTTCTGATGCATCAGATATAGTGTAGCATTTTGCAGCTTTCCTTAACACCTGCTGCTCTGCATCTCACTGTACACTCCATGTATGAACACAGGGATCCAGGGTTCCTGGGAGGGCTTACCTAGCCTGTGTAGGAAAAGGAGCTAACCTCACTTGGCAGAAAACTCTAGTCAAATGCCTATGCCTTAGGAACAAGCAGTCGTACAAGCCTCACTAATGACACTCATCTACACCTCCTCTCAAAATCAAGGGCCTTAGAATGCCAATCAATCAGTCCTCAGCTAGCACATAATTACAAACAGAGCTGAACATGACAGAAAGTATTCAAAAACATAAAGTGAACTGACCAACACAGGATAAAGAATGGTCTACTGCCTTATAATTTCCTAGCCAGAATGGTAAGCTGCTAAGATCCAGAAAAGATAAATATAAAAGACTGCTCCTCTAAACAAAAATGATCACAATATATTTTGGGGTTTATAATATGTAAAAGTACAATGTATAACAATAGCATGTAAAAGTACAATGTATGACAATATATATAAAAGTATAATGTATGACAATAGCACAAAAGACAGAATATATGGTAGAGGTAGGAGAGTATGGGAAGCTCTGGGCCCCAGGGAGACAGACCAGGGTGAACGGTAGGAGGCAATGTGGAAGAGTCAATGGAACAGGACAATGAGGAAGAGGACAACAGATGAGGATGGGAGAAAAGCCAGAGAGACTGCAGGGCCCTGAGTCAGCATGGCTAGGATATAAAGAAAGGAAAGAAAATAGAATACAAGAGAAAATAAAACCAGAAAAGAATTAAAAGCAGGCAGAAACAACTATTACTGCCAACTCTTTAGTGCTACTTCATCCCAGTTAGAGATATAAACGATTTGTATATAAGTCCCACATATCTGCAACATTTTTGTGTTTCCTCTTTAATCCTAAATATTTCTACAGCCTAACGTTCATATAACTATCCACAGGCATAGAAGTCCTTTACATTAAAAAGAATTGTTCCTACCTAAGAAATTCTACCAACTTTAGTCATTTCAATCTCTTTTGATCACTCTTTAGATCTTCTGGCATTCCCTCAATTTCTAACTCTCACAATCATACTCTTTTCTCCTAAAATACCAAAATGCCACTACTGCCACTTCACGTTATTCTCCTACTCCCACTTCACCACTATAGGCAGTAACTGCAAAAAAATTGTTAATCCATTAATTAAAGATCTCTACTTCCCATTATGGAGGACTAAATTTAGAAGGCCAAATTGGGTTGGGAGGAAACCATGTGTCACAACATGTGAGATGAATTCCATGGAAAGGGGTGGGGTTATTGGCCTGTTTCTTATGAAGCTTCTGACACTAACACAACCTCCTCTGCTGAGAATACAGAGAAGCTCTCCCATGGGTGGGGCAACCATTCATCACTATAATCATCTGGAGAGGACTTTATTGTACCATCAGGTCACAAATGCCACAGGACCTATCAGCAAGTGAATCCCTCAGGGAACATGTCTCCTCTGCTTTCCTGAAACCTCCAATTTATTTGCACAAAAGAAAGCCAGTATTAATTGTACCCTTAGAGAAGAGCCACTTCCCACCTTCAGGGGTAGCAGTGACTTTACTCCGCTACCAAATGGATACAAAGACAAAAGTAAACACTGTAATTTGCTGTTTTTCTCTCTGGCATAAGGGGAGTGGTACAACTGACACTGTCTATAAACAGTAATAATGCCAGATGTAACACAAAGAACAGGATTCCCCCCATCTCTCCACCCCCTTCTCCGCCCCCTCTCCCTATGACATTCCTCCTGAGATTACTCATCTTAAGGAAACACACAGAAGCCTCCCTATAGTCCATATGCTGCTACCAAATGAAACCAAGGGAGAATCCAAGTTTATACTGACTCCTCCTACCTTACCCTCACTCAAAGGAAGAATCATTGGAACTCAAGGAATATTCAGTTGTTTCTACCAGCTGACAAGAAAATACAGTGAGAGGAAGGAAAACGAGAGAAAGTATGGAATAGATACGTGACATGTCCTGGTCCTGATCAGAACAAGGCTGAAATAACAGAAAAGTATAAATGAAAATAAAACCATCATAAATAAAACTACAAAGTTAAAAGAAAGAAATTCATCTTGTGCCCAGGCCTAGGGGCTAATTAAAGACACAGGAAAAGAAGATGAATTCAATATAACAAGTTACCTGACCAGAGTTCCCGCCAGGTATAATGCAGGCGTACTCTACATTTCTTCTGGTAGCAAAGTAGTTTATGCACTACCTGAATGCAGCGTCTGTAACACACAAAGAGAAAAACTGGGGTAAGCCTAAGAATATGTTGCAACTCACCACAGACACACTTTCTTTAGTGAGGCAGCTTTGCTAAGGCCACTAAAGACAATGAATATAAATCCATACACATGCAAAAGAAAGGAATTTCTACCAGCAGCTTTCTGGTGGATAAATTATCTCCTTCCACACACACACACTGCTTGTGCTAACTGCCTTTATCACTAAGAAAAGGCTATCACTACATACAGGGCAACAGTCAATAAGGCATTACTGATATCATTCCCAAGCACCAACGAATCAGAATAATTAGACTACTGCATTCAGTATTTCAAACATAGGATGCAAAAACACAAAAGTAAAGAATTTAAGTCTTTAGATCTACTTAAATTTGTATTTAATTTAAATTAAGTTCAAGTAAAATTTAGACTTAATTTGTAATTAACTTATATTTTATTTACATTAAAAGTTTAATAAAAAATTCAGTTCTTCTGTTGTATGAACCACATAGCAAATGCTCAACAGCCACATATGGTTAGTGACTACCATATTGGACAGCACAGATACAGAGAACGTTTCTTCTGTCATCACAAAAAATTCTACTGGACAGTGCTAGTCTAGATCATTGGAATATTCAACATTATTCACACCCCAACAGCATGTACATTTTGGGGAGTATTTCCAAATTAGCAGTTAGTAGATTGAGGTTGGAATGAAAGACATTTTTAAACATTATAAACCTAACAAAAAATGTTTTTTCATCTCTGACTAGGGGAGGGTTTTGAAAGCTTAAAAAGCCATAGATGAAAGTGTAAAGGAAAATACTGATAAAATATACAACCAAAAAAATGAAAATCTAGTTTGATTTTTTTTAAATAATGATTATATCAAAAGCCAAACAATAAGGGAGATTACATTTACAACAAATGACACAAAAGGATTACTGTGCTTAATATATATAAGTTTACACAGATTGATAAGAAAAAGTAATAAAACCCCTAGTAAGAAAGATGGACAAAGGAAAGGGACAACAAATACCTTCATTCCCCAAGAGGGGAAATATGGAAAGTTAAGATTTTTCTATAATGTTCAACTTCATTTAAAAAGGCATAGCAAAACAAGATTGTTTTTGCATATCAATTAATACAGATTTTAATGCTGACAAAGATACAGCAAAACAGCTACTCACACATTGTCAGAGAAAGTACAATTGGTATAGAGCCCATTTAGGAGGCAATTTGATGATCTCTATCAATAGTCTTAATATGTTCATATCATCTGACCCACTAACACCACTCCAGAGAATTTAACTTTAATCAAGAATACAAAAAAAAAGTCCATACAAAAAATTCATAATCTTATTTATAATAAAAGAAAACTGGAAACAACCACACAAAGAATGTCCAATGTGGAGAGAATATCAAGTAAGTCATTACAAATGTTGTATGTTATGTACTAAGTTATGTCCCTCCAAAATTCATATGACTGTATTTGGAGATGAGACCCTCAAGGAGGTAATTAAATTTAAATAAGGCCAGGAGGGTAGGACCCTAATCTGACAGGACTGGCTTCCTTATAAGAAAAGGAAGAGACACCAGCAGTAGTGCTATAGGGAAGAAAGTCCATGTGAGGACACAGCAAAAAGGTGGCCATCTATAAGCCAAGGGAAACAAAAGCAAAAATGAACAAATGGGACTACATCAAGCTAAAAAGCTTCTGTACAGCAAAGGACACCATGAACAGAACAAAAAGGCATCCTACAGTATGGGAGAATATATTTGTAAATGACATATCCAACAAGGGGTTAACATCCAAAATATATAAAGATCTCACACCCCTCAACACCCAAAAGGCAAATAACCCAATTAAAAAAAGGGCGGAAGATATGAACAGAGACTTCTCCAAAGAAGAAATTCAGATGGCTAACAGGCACATGAAAGAGATGCTCCACATCACTAGTTATCAGGGAAATGCTATGAGATATCTACCACCTGACACCAGTTAGGATGGCCAACACAGGAAAGACTAGGAACAACAAATGCTGGCGAGGATGTGGAGAAAGGGGATCCCTCCTACACTGCTGGTGGGAATGTAAACTAGTTCAACCATTGTGGAAAGCAATATGGAGGTTCCTCAGAAAACTAAAAATAGAAATACCATTTGACCCAGGAATTCCACTCCTAGGAATTTACCCTAAGAATGCAGCAGCCCAGTTTGAAAAAGACATATGCACCCCTATGTTTACTGCAGCACTATTTACAATAGCCAAGATATGGAAGCAACATAAGTGTCCATCAGTAGATGAATGCATAAAGAAGATGTGGAACATATACACAATGGAATACTATTCAGCCATAAGAAAGAAACAAATCCTACCATTTGCAACAACACGGATGGAGCTGGAGGATATTATGCTCAGTGAAATAAGCCAGGCGGAGAAAGACAAGTACTAAATGATTTCCCTCATTTGTGGAGTATAACAACGAAGCAAAACTGAAGGAACAAAACAGCAGCAGACTCACAGAACCCAAAAATGGACTAACAGTTACCAAAGGGAAAGGGACTGGGGAGGGTGGGTGGGAAGGGAGAGATAAGGGGATTAAGGGGCATTATGATTAGCACACATAATATAGGGGGGGCACAGGGAAGGAAGTATAGCACAGAGAAGACAATAACATCTTACGATGCTGATGGACAGTGACTGTAATGAGGTATGTGATGGGGACTTGATAATAGGGGGAATGTAGTAACCACAATGTTACTCATGTGAAACCTGAGCATAAGATTGTATATCAATGATACCTTAATAAAAAAAACAAAACAAACAAAAAATAAATAAAAACAAAAATGCCTGACAACCCACTTCTAGGAATTTACCCAAAGAAAACAAAATTCCTAATTTGAAAAGATATATGCTCCCCTATGTTTATTGCTGCATTATGGAGGCAACCAAAATATTCATCAATAGAGAAATGGATAAAGAAGATGTGGTACATATACATGATGGAATATTATTCAGCCATAAAAAAGAAAGAAATCCTGCCATTTTGTAACATGAATGGACCTAGAGGGTATTATGCTAAGTGAAATAAGCCAGGCAGAGAAAGACAAACACCATATGACTTCACTTATTTGTGGAATTTAAAAACAAAACAAAAACAAATTAACAAAATAGGAGTGGACTCATAGACATTGAGAAGTAATTGATGGTTACCATGGGGGTGGAGATGGGGTGGGTAGGTGGGGAGGAAGACAGGGATAAAGGTGCACAAAAATCTTAATCATATTATGAGCTGTTCATGGGGATGGCAGTACAGCATGGAGAATACAGCCAATGGTTCTGTAACTTCTTTCTATGTTGACAGCTGGTAACTGCACTAGTTGGGGTTAGAATTTAATTATGTGGGTAACTAGTGAACAACTGTGCTGTATAGTTGAAACTAATGTAAGACTGTATATCAACTATACTTCAATTTTAAAAAGTTACAAAAGGTCAAATGTAAGTTCATTTATATAAAAATGTTCAAAATAGGCCAATATATAAAGACAGAGAGTAGACTGTGGGTGGGGGGTGGGGTGGAGACAGAGGCCTAAGGCTTGGACTGTGTGGCTCTGAAGTTCCAGGCTCATCACACAAACCGAAAGATTCAGAAGAAACTCAGAACTATCCACTCATTCATTCGTTCATTCAACAAATACTGGCTGCATCCCAACTAAATATCTAGCACTTAAGTCTTATTAGAACAAAGTTGTAAAGTTCCTGGAAACTGGACCCAGACAACCTGTTAGTTTCAGTAAGGCAAATGAAGGAGGCTCTTCCTCTTGAAACTGTTCTGACATTAAAGAATGAGGCAGAAAAAAGACAGAAATAGAGACAAAATAAGCAAGACAAAAGGGAATAGCAAAAAGTAGCCCCTCTCCTCCTAATATGCCCCAATTGCAATTCAGCTGAATGGCAGCTTCAAAGTAAAGAATACTTCTAGATGTGGGATTGAGACTCTCTCGGATTCTATTGCTTTAATCTGTGATAAAGAATACCCTGAGATCCTACTAACTTCAGCAGACACCATATCAATCTGTAGGGTATCAATCCGACAGTTCATAGAATCAAGTAAAAATGGGGATATAGCTAACATCTTCTTGGTCCTCTTAGCAGAGTGGAAAAGGAGGAGGGGAAAAACGCCACAAACCTTGCAGTGAGAGCCAACGACACTAGTTAGAGGAATTAAAGTACCTGACAACATATCAAAGATAGAAATGAAATGAACTAAAGTTTTAAGTTAAAATCCTTGGAATTTTTCAAAATATTTCCAATAATGGGCCTGCACCTGCCTTATCAACCTATTCCACTTGCCTCATTATTCACATCTCTCTGTGTTCTTCTCACTCCCTGCAGCTCTAAGTGGTCTTACAGGAGCATTTCAGATAGGATTTTATGAGAGGACTATGTAACAGATCTCTCTTAAAAGATTTCAGTATCTTCAGAAGTGATAATTTAAGATATTTTAGAAACCATAAATACAAATTAATATATAAATCCATACATACATCAAAAATTTTAAATAATTCCCTTTTATTCCCTAAATATACTAAACTGTATCAAATTGCTTACCAAGTGATATAAATTATAATCTAAATCATCCTAGTAGTTTCCAAATCATTTGCTGATTTTTAGAAATTGTGGTGTGATCTCCCATTTGATACAGTTGTCATTGGCTATAAGATGTCCTTATTTGAACCATGATTTAGGAATATACAAACCCTCTTCTATCAACTTCCCCATTAAATTGATAGCCAATAGGTCCCTAGTACTGAAAGCTCTGTGGCTTTCAGGCACCCTTGCTGGCTGCTGCCCATGTATGACCACCCATGCACAGTACATAGGACACCAGCACCTCTCACATGGCCTAGATCTGAAAAGCCTGCCCCATGGCCGTACCGACACCACCATCTCAACTCTAAGCCACTGTGGAGCAGCAGAGGTACTGCCTATGTCCCCCACCCCTGCTCCTACCACTCTCCGGTTCAAAGGCTATTGATAGCCATGCCTGCACTATTCCTGGGCTCTGTTCCTGCCTCTGTAGCCACCCAACCAGTGACATTATCAGCCTTGTGGTTTAAATAACTTAGTATTATTTACCAAGCAAAATTAAAATTTTAACAACTGCTATAATCTTAAAAATATATACTGACTGAATGACTCCAAATTTACTGCTTCTCTGAGGCATTGCTTTATTGCATGTAGTGGTTTCCTATTTCAACAAAAGACAGTTCCACTTTAACCTGAATTTTCTTGTGGGGTCCGCTGAAGTCTCTAGTTTCTTCTGATGCCTAACCACAGGTTTGGGAATCTCTGACTTAGAGAGAGTCCAAGTTTTCCATGTAAGGATAATTTAAAGGAGTTTACCCTCTTCAGAGACTATTTCCTCTCACTCCCAAATCCTGTGGCAACTATGGGTGTGGCAGCAAAAAAAAAAAACCCTGTACAGCCAAGAGTGGATATTAATTAGTTGGGTTTTCCCACCTCTTAACTGCTGCAGGAAAGACTTTTCTTTCTTCTTTTTTTGCATAAGCTCCTTCCCCTTTTATTACTTTACCTACAGCATTCATACACAGATGTGAAACTTCCTTTCTGAGCCAAATTCTGGCTTTGAGTGTTAAGTCTTTCCATACTCCCTATTTCTTCATATTTCACCAGGAGGGTTATAAACCTATCTGAAATGTAAAAATCCATTTTGCTTTCTATTTCTCATTCTGCTGTATGCTGCTGAAAAGTAATACATAATGAAAAGTGACAGCAGCAACCTGGCCTGCTGCCAGACTGGTGGTAGATTAAGTTCACCTAAAAAGGACTTGATGCTCCAAATGCCAAAAACTGGAAAGAGGGTTGGAGGGGAGGAAGGAAGATCTGGAAACATGCCCATGGGTAGTAACGGAGAAAGTGAATTCAGCCTGAGGGTGGGACCTTCTGCCCAGCCACTGTCAGCTTGATGCCTCATTATCTTCTCCATCTTCTCTAACCTCAGGACATTTAATTAGGGAGCAGGTGGAAAAAGCAACTGAGAAAGCAAGGCAATACAAAAAAAGTTAGGAACTAAGGGGAGGAGGGAGTTAAAATATTTATGTAGACCAGATTCATTGGCTGGGATGTGAGGGTTTGGATGGACAGATACATACCTGTAACTCTATATACTAAACACACAAACTTAATGTGTCACCTTACCTTCAATTGTTCCCCATTATCCACTCAATCTCAGGCAACCTTTTTCCTACTCTCCTATCCTTCCTCCATCCACCCTACTCTTTAATTATCCTGAATTACTTTTTTTTTATAATATTATTTTGGTATCATTGATCTACAATTACATGTGCAATATTATGGTTATTAAACTACCCCCTTCATCAGGTCCCCCCCACGAACCCCATTACAGTCACTGTCCATCAGCGTAGTGAGATGCTATAGAATCACTACTTGTCTTCTCTGAGTTGTACTGCCCTCCCCGTGCCCCCCCAACATTACATCTGCTAATCGTAATGCCCCTTTTTCCCTCTTATCCCTCCCTTCCCGCCCATTTTCCCCAGTCCCTTTCCCTTTGGTAACTATTAGTCCGTTCTTGGGTTCTGTGAGTCTGCTGCTGTTTTGTTCCTTCAGTTTTTTTCTTTGTTCTTATACTCCACATATGAGTGAAATCATTTGATACTTGTCTTTTTCGGCTTGGCTTATTTCACTGAGCATAATACCCTCTAGCTCCATCCATGTTGTTGCAAATGGTAGGATTTGTTTTCTTGTTATGGCTGAATAATATTGCATTGTGTATATGTACCACATCTTCTTTATCCATTCATCTACTGATGGACACTTAGGTTGCTTCCATTTCTTGGCTATTGTAAATAGTGCTGTGATAAACATAGAGGTGCATCTGTCTTTTTCAAATTGGGCTGTCGCATTCTTAGGGTAAATTCCTAGGAGTGGGATTCCTGGGTCAAATGGTATTTCTATTTTGAGTTTTTTGAGGAACCTCCATACTGCTTTCCACAATGGTTGAACTAATTTGCATTCCCACCAGCAGTGTAGGGGGGTTCCCTTTTCTCCACATCCTCGCCAACATTTGTTGTTGTTTGTGTTTTGGATGTTGGCCATCCTCACTGGTGTGAGGTGATATCTCATTGTGGTTTTAATCTGCATTTCTCTGATGATTAGCGATGTGGAGCATCTTTTCATGTGCCTGTTGGCCATCTGAATTTCTTCTTTGGAGAAGTGTCTATTCATGTCCTCTGCCCATTTCTTAATTGGATTATTTGCTTTTTGTTTGTTGAGGTGCGTGAGTTCTTTATATATTTTGGATGTCAACCCCTTATCGGATACGTCATTTATGAATATATTCTCCCATACTGTAGGATGTCTTTTTGTTCTACTGATGGTGCCCTTTGCTGTACAGAAGCTTTTCAGCTTGATATAGTCCCACTTGTTCATTTTTGCTTTTGTTTCCCTTGCCCGGGGAGATATGTTCATGAAGAAGTCGTTCATGTTTATGTCCAGGAGATTTTTGCCTAAGTTTTTTTCTAAGAGTTTTATAGTTTCATGACTTACATTCAGGTCTTTGATCCATTTTGAGTTTACTTTTGTGTATGGGGTTAGAGTGTAGTCCAGTTTCGTTCTCTTACATGTAGCTGTCCAGTTTTTCCAACCTGAACTACTTTCTATCTCCAAATATGCCATGCTCTCAAGCCTCCAAGCCTTTGAACATGCTGGTCCTCTGCTTGGTATGTCCCTCCACTACAACTCCACGGAAAAAACTACTGTTTGTTCATTACTTGGTTCAAATACAACCTTCTCTGATGTCTTCTCTGATGCCCCAGTCAGCATGAGTCACCCTACACAAATCTTTCTTTTGTCACTTATCAGAGTAATAATTAAGCCTCTGGGGTCAGAGAGATTTTAATCTGAAGCATGGTGATGCAACTTACTAGGTAGGTATGCAACTTACAAGGCATGTGGTAGTCAGCCTGCATCTAAGATGGCCCCCACTGAATGAACCTCCTGGCATTCACAACCTTGGGTAGTCCCTTTCCACCTTGTATGGTTGGTGTGTGTGACCAATGGAAATGGTATGTCATTTGACAATAGGTTATAAAAGTCACCATGGCTTCCATCCTTAACACTCACTCTCCTCTTTCTTTCTTGGATTACTTGCTTTAGGGGAAGCCAGCTGTCATGTCAAGCAACCCTATGAAGAGACCCATGTGGCAAGGAACTGAGATTTACCAACAACCATTTAAGTGAGCTTCTCCAGCCCCAGTACAGCCTCAGATGCCTGCAGTCCCAGCTAACACTGTAACTCCACTCTCGTGAGAAACCCTACGTCAAAATTACCCAGCTAAATTGCTCCTAGATTCCTGAGACACAGAAACTATGAGATAATAAATATGTTTTACACCACTAGGTTTTGGGGTTTGTTACACAGCAATAACTAACACACCTAAGAAGAGATGGCAATAGTGTGTGGGATCACGGGGAAGACAGTGTAGCTCAGAGTAGACAAATAGGGACTCTGTGGCATCTTACTACACTGATGGACAGTGACTGCAATGGGGTATGGGGGGGGACTCGATAATAAGGGTGAATGTAATAACCACATTGTTTTTCTTGTGAAACCTTCATAAGAGTGTGTATCAATGATACCTTGATAAAAAACAAATAAATTAATTAAATTAAAAAAGAGAAGAGATGGCAATAGCCCAGGATTCACATGAAAAAAACCTAGGTTCAAGTCTGGGCAATGGTACTTACTAACAGAGGAACTCTGGACAAAGCATTCGATCTCTGCAGCCTCAGTTTCCTTACTTGGAAAATGAGAAAACTGAAAGTATAACAATATACTACAAAATAAACAGCACACCCTAAAACCTAGAGCATAAGATTATCAAGCTAGAAATAAAGTCTATAGAAATAGTCTATGTAGCAAAACAAATCTGAGCCCTAAAGTACTGAGGTTCAGAGATCCCATCTACAACAAGCAGGAAACTCATAAGTGTTGTAAGAAAAGCAGTGTTTCCATGGTCTTTGAGTTGATATAAAGGAGCAAGCTTACTCCTAAATACCCAAAAGATATAAAAAATTGCAATCTGCAATCTACATACCTAAAAGTAAAATTTGTATCATTATTTCATACCTAGGAAACCAAAACTACATAGCTTCCAACAGTCTAAAAGCTGGAGGTCTATGCTATCCAGAGTAACATCCTTCCTCTCCCCAGATAACAGGTCTGGCACTGGAATGTGGTATCCTAAGCTTGCAGTGTACCAACCTGCTCTCTTGCTCAAAAAATGAAGGTGCTAATTCTGTTTTCAGACTCAGTTCAGATGCTTTTTAAGGAATGAAGATAATACAAATACTTGGGATCACACTAATGTGACACAGCTGTTCTTAGACATTAAAGGTAAGGAAAATACAGAAACAGCCAAGGAAAGGGAAAGCCTAAAGGCTTAAACCTTATGAAAATATGATGATTCTCAGTTGCTTCTAGATGTATTGGTTGTAAAGAATTATGATAAACAATCAGATCTCCTCAGGAGGCAGGAATCCTCCAGTGAGGCTACTATATATATATATATATATAAAATCTGCCTAGCTAGCAGAGTTCTGACTAGGCTGCTAGGACATGTGGACTAAGAATGGACCAGAAGCTATATCTCTCTGGCCTTTCCCTACTTTCTAACTACTGCTGACAACTTTGATGCCAAAGTCTAGGGATAACTAACTGGTCTGCTGATATTCCCTATCCTTGAATTACAACAGCCACCCATGATCATTGCTTCACTGCATCAGCCCTGCTCTTCATGCAGTGTGCCTAACTATGTTAATGAAGATATGTGTGGAATCCAAATTGTGGTTTGTGCTTTTTCCTTCTTCTGGAAAGATATATAAATCCAGGCCATAAAAGGCTCCCTGACACCTCTCCACATACAAATGTGTTTTTCCTAAAGTACACATAGAAATTCTGTGACTACATAAATTTTGTTTTCTATCATTCAATTCTATAAAATAGATTTGCACACATTAACCATGGTACTTACACATAGAGATCCATAGGAAACTCCTTCATCATGTGTGTCACAATAAACTCTACCATCAGGTCTGAGTAGAGAAAGGAGAAAAGTTAGATCAACCAGAATGAAATTCATTCATATTCATTATCTTTGAGTTGGGAAAAAGCCTTCTGACTACACTTTGCACTCATGATGAATAACATCCACTAACCACATCTTTACTCACATGCACTTAAATTTATTTTATATAAGGTACTTTTTGCAACACTTTTCACCACCTGCCACTTGTAAAGTAACAAGAAAATTAGTTCACTCGCCTACTTCCAGGAGGATACTTTGACCTGCCAACAAATTCAGATATAAGGAAGATTTCATTATACAGACATTTCATACCACAGCACTAATGCAAAATGCCAGAGGGAAGTCATACTCTGAGAACTGAGTGATGAGGCAAGCAGAGAAGAAATTCTTGGGTTCTTGTGGATCACATCCATGTAACCAGAGACTCAGCTGTAAAGCTATGTCAGTCTATCTCATCTCACTATTATAATCAATTTGACAGATATTGACTGAAATAGTCTATGGGGATTTGGGTCAATAGAGGCTTATTTATTATACAGACTTAATTCCTGTTTCTAAAATCAAGTAGATTTAGGAATGAGTGCTTAATATCCAAGTGAAATGGGATTAAGAGTTCAGATCATTCCCCTGAGGAAAATGTAGAATTCTGGATAGACAAAATTACTTATGATATAGCCCCCTATCTGTCAGCACTGTCAGCTTTATCTCAGCTTAATTTATTCAGATGAAGTTTTGTATGTCTGAACCTTGAACTTCAAGCCTCCTGGCCAGCTGACACAACAATTTGGACCAGGAAAGGGAAGGAAGAATTTCAAATCTTGGTCAGAAGTAAAATATTTTACAAATTTAAAGCATGTATCAAGTTTAGACTTAGCAATTTGTCTCCCTGGAAAGATCTTTTTCTTTGAACAAGAGCATCCTTTAATTAAGCATTCTATTCATGGATTGCTTTACCAAACTCAACAATAAAGAAACAATATGTTTCTTAGGCCAGGGAAGAAACATAACTAGTAACTCCTTCTCTGAGAAAGAAGCACATCAGCCAGAATTTATCCCTCATCTTAATCATGAAAACCTGTCGCTGGCTCACAAAAATGCCAAGTTTGATGACACTCACCCAGTACTGCACATACTAAAGGACGGCAGGGAAGATTCTTGTCTGCTGCCTTCTTCCTGTGTCTCATAGGCTTCACACAAAAAAGAAATGAAATTAGTAGACATCTGAACTGATGTCCAAGACCTCATCATCATGTCTTTCATGCAAATAAAATCCCTACTACAGAGATGTTACCTTTTCTTTCTCTTTTATCTAGTGGTGGTGGTGGGCGGGGGGTGCCAGGAGAGCTTATAAATGTTTCTCATTTATCAATGCAGACCTGGGACAAAAACAATTCACAGCCCCAAAGGGCACTGGAAGATACTACAAGGGGAAAGCTGTTGTTTTTACTTTGGTTTTATCTATACAAGTGACATTACTAACAATGAAAATTGGTATTTTCCTTTGATAAAATGCCAAAAACAAAAGGAAGCTTCAAATGCAAACCTCAGTGTGATATATTTCTTTTTTGGTATCATTAATATACACTTACATGAGCAACACTGTGGTTACTAGATTCCCCCCATTATCAAGTCCCCACCACATACCCCATTACAGTCACTGTTCATCAGCGTAGTAAGATGCTATAGAATCACTACTTGTCTTCTCTGTGCTATACTGCCTTCCCCGTGCCGGCCCCCGCCTACATTATGTGTGCTAATCATAATGCCCCTTTTTCCCCTTTTGCCTCCCTTCCCACCCATCCTCCCCAGTCCCTTTCCCTTTGGTTACTGTTAGTCCATTCTTGGGTTCTGTGAGTCTGCTGCTGTTTTGTTCCTTCAGTTTTTGCTTTGCTCTTATACTCCACAGATGAGTGAAATCATTTGATACTTGTCTTTCTCCGCCTGGCTTATTTCACTGAGCATAATACCCTCTAGCTCCATCCATGTCAATGTGATATTTTTTAACATACCTCCAAGTTTTAGGAAATTCCCAGATCCTTCATATTCCTTTTTCCCCTACCTCTCAGAAAAATAAAGAGGCATCTAGTCTTAACTAATCAAAAATCATACTACATTTTTAAAACAAAAGTCTTAGGCCCTTCTCCTTGTTGAAATCTAGGTTACTGATCCATTCTAATATTACTGCCATGGGGTATGATCTTTTCATCGTCTCCTGAGTAAGAAACAGCTCAATGACACACAAAAGATCCCAACAACAGGCATGGATCTGTTGAACAGCAGTCAAGGAAGAGCCCTTTAGCACAACATTCCACCCACATTTGTTCTAAGCAGGATCAATTTCATCCTCCTCAATCCTGCCAACACACAAAAATTTCCTCTAAGATAAAACAAAAAGCAAAAGTCACACCTACCATTCTATGTAAATTTACTCGAAAATTCATGTTGTCATCATGCAAAAATGCATTGGCATATTGATCCTAATACAAATAAAAAACATGGAGAAAAAGTAAGGAATAAGAGCTGTATTTAAGAAACTCAGTTTATAATCTATCACATTTCCTACAAATCCTTGGACTTTAAGAATTACTTCCAAGGACCAGTAGGATAGCAAATGGGATGAGCCTAGAGATTTTACTTAGATTTAATTTCCCAGTATATCTAACTGGTCAAAAATCTCTAAACCAATAAAAGTTAAGGCACAGGGACTCAGGCAAATGCTTAGAGGAATTTGTTTGCCTATCCTCTCTTTCTTCCTATCTGCCCAAGAAACCTGCTCTGTTTGTGACAGTTTGAAGGTTTTCATAGGGGCTGCAGGATGCCATGTGCAGATTTCATACGAGGATCTACAATTAAGAAGAAAGGTATGTGCTCCACTGGGAAGGGGCGTGGCACAGCAGGAGAAAACTGCTATACAGACAGCAAGGCATTAGGCCAGACCCCCATCTACCTCTGGATTTGCTGAACACTGATGGAAAAATCAAAACCCTCTCCCCACAGATCAGTAATAAACATCCCTTGGCCCTTTCCCAACACCTTTTCTGAAGATCTGACAGGCCTATAAACTCCAATTACTAGGAACTATTACAATTTGTGAAAAACAACTCCTTTAAAGATTTTCTTAGAAAGATTTTTGAAAAGCAATTATACCAGCCCCACTGCTAATAAGCAGCTCTTCTATAACCAGCTACCCCTAACCTGGTGAAAAATAGGTCAACTTTTCACAGAGAATGTAAGAAGGGAAAAGATAGATCTCTACTCCACATGGACCACCTTTGCTATTCTTAAGAGAAAAGATCAGAATAAGGCATAGTAACGAGGGAGGTTAAAGCTACAAATTCAGCTCTAAATTGAACTAAGTTCTGCTATACCTGTGTTGCCACAAGATCCAGGGTGAGCCAGGCCTAATTAATACAACCAGAGGAGCCTCCTTACAAAACCCAATCACCTCTTCCCTTTACCTCTTTGGCTCTTACACTTCACCAAACTGCAACAGGCCCAGTTTTACTCAGTTTCCAATTCCCTCATTTGGCTTTTCTACCTCCCACCCCCGCCCCCACCTCCCCAAACCTGAGCTCCTTTTTTATTTTGCTAAATGCAAACAACTCAAGTGAGTAGCTTCAAAGGACAGGACTATTTTTTCTAAAGAGGCTTAAATATCTTTTTTAAAACTCTTAAGAGCTAGAATTTTCCAGTTCTCAATTATAGGTCATTATCATTTCTCAATGCATTATTAACTCATGCAGTAAATACTAATTGAGCCTCTACCACGTGCCAGACAGTAAGAATACACTGGTGAAGGAAACAAAGTACCCGCTCTCAGAGCTTACATGTCTGTGGGGAGGAACAGACAATACAAAGAGGGAAGATTTTTGTCTCTCAAGCTTTGGGACCCTAAAAGTCAGGAACTGGGGAAGAAGGGCAGAAAAGATAGCATTTTGTAAGAGTTAGCTAATACCAGATAACTAGTGAGACCTACCTCTGCAATACATGTAAGGATAATCAGACAGAGTTTGCCGCTGTGAAGCCGGTGCTCATCTGTAAAGAAAAAAGAAACCCTTCCCTCTAAATCAACCAGACCAAGTTTCTGTAGAGAATAAAGATAAGTATCATCAAAAAGAACATTCACACTTTGTCTCCCCATAAAATTCATGAATGAAAATCAAGGTTCTACTAGAGTAATTCTTGCTTTTCTTCTAGACAACACAATTCCCCCAGAACAATTATCTTTCTTAAATATTCTGATGGTCTGATGGACAGCTAAGCACCTCTCTGAGAGCCATCGAATTATTGTTAATGGTTCCTACTGTCATGGCTCAAATCAGGACCATGCCTTTTCTTTCTCTATTAGCCCTTTGCTTCTAAATAATCAGGTCCATATCCTTCTCATCCCTCCCCATCCACCAACTATAAGTGTACCATCTATAACTACTTACACAAAATTTAGAAAGGCTTTATAACTGTTATAGCAAACTGGCAGTGGAATCAGAAAGAAATTAATTAGAGACCAGGGTCCAGCCCATGCTTCTCCTTCTACTGTGCACATTACTTATGACTAGCAAAGGCAATGAACTTAATCATTTATCTTCCTGCCGGAGTTATTCATGCAACAAATATTTGCTTAGTACCTACTGTGTGCCAGGTACTGTTCTAGTCACTAGAGATACAGCACTGAATTAAACAAAGCCTCTGGTCTCCCAGAACCCACATTCTAGTTATTTAAAAAAGAAGGCAACCTCAATAGCAGAACTCTAAGCCCACATAAATGACCAAGAAAGAACTACTCCATCACTGCCAAGTACCAGAACATCAAAGCTTATTTACTTTCCAGGATCTTTGTGGGTGAGTGGGGGGGTGAAATGGAAGTAGGAAGAGGGTCACACTGGCATATCCAAAATGGACAGATGGCTTATGATGTTTCAAATGAATTTTGACAGGACCCAGACTGAAATCCATTCTAGAAAGATCTAGATCTAGTGCTAAAGAAGTGAGCTAACAGTACTCACCCTGACATCAATCTGCTACTTCCTCAAAGATGGAATCTATCAACTAAAACCTGACAATTAGAAGGCATAATAGGAGCTGCAGTCCAGAAATACATTCACCTCTCCTCAGAGATAGGCAGTGTAAAAGAGATATGATGATAATACCTACGTTAACATTCCCCATAGCTTACATCAAAGCCCCTGAGCAGCCAAAACAGAAATGCCCCCACCTATGCAAAACTAGACTCATGAGACTCTTCTACCCTACCTCTAGTAAGAGTTTCTCTGGTACTATCTTCCCTTTCCCCAAAAGCTATTAATAAGTAACTCTTGTAGAAAAGCCTGCAGCTATCTCTCCACTTTGAATACAAAAACAGGCATACTTCATTATAAACTTTTTTTAATTCAGAAAAGCACAAAAATGGACAATAAAAAACAAATTTAATCATATAACATAGATGTCATAACTGTTAAGACTTTGGTGAATCAACTTTATGTCTATGCATAGATTTACATATATTTTTAATATTTTGCCTGATGTCTATCTTAAAGGTTGAACAGATACTCCTTTAAGGTGACACACCCAAGTCAGAAGAGTCTCAGGAAAAAAACGCTTTGGAAGCAAAGCCAAATCGAGGGAATGATAAATTCTGGAGAATGGGGAAGAGAGAAATGACTGGGGAGGAGACAAACAGGTACCTTCAGTAGCATTAAAATTTCTTAAGTTGAGTGGTAGGTTCATGTATGTTCATTTTATTATTATACTTTATAATTTATGCTCTTTGATAAACTTATTACAAGCTTTATAACTTAATATTCACATATATTAAAAGTATCTTTCTATAGGTATCAAATGATAAATATATATAATAAAGAAGTAATATCTGGGGCAAGGAGGGGCAGAGCCAAGAAACAGTTTATTCTATTGCTCCTAAAAACATAATGAATCCTATTAGCCAGAGCATACAAAAGGTCAGGGGCTTAACAAACAGGAAGAGAGCTGCACCAACAAAGCCACACACTAGCCATTTTTTAAATTAATTCTTCATTATAACTAACCTTGCCCCTTGTCATATTTAGGCTTCTTACTGGCAAAGACCTAACACAGCCTGAATTTAGAGAGACAACCGAGACCACCCATACTGCAGTTAATCTGCCCCTAATTTTGCCTTCCATTTTATGTATGGCAAAGTGACTGGGACAAAGAGGCTTATATAATCTTTAAAGCTAAAAATGCATTCCAAGGGCCTCAATTCACTGTGTTATATCAAGCAAAGCTAAAAGTTCATTATTAGGGTCACATGTATGCAGCTTTACTCTTCCACAGTTGCTGTGTTATTTCTAGAGAAAGGAAGGCATTACCCCTTTCCATAAAGGAGAAGCAATGGCCGCAGGAAACATTGATATACAGGAGTCTTGTTACCCTTGCCTGCCAGATCTCACTTGTCAAGTCTCAGAGGTTCACCATCTGTGCTGCTCCCAATAGACCACTCTATGTTAGGAGTTTATGACACAGACTATTGCATCTATCTGATCCCTGTATAGGGCTCTCTCTCTTGAAAGAATGCACGCACAAGGTGTAACAAAAGAAAAAGATTCTAAGTTTGCAAGGCAGAAATCTCCAATGCAGTATGTGTGAGTATAGCAAGGCTTAGATTCTGCCCCCTCAGGTTCCTTTTGGCTTGCAATTCATTTCCCATATTTATCGTTTAGTTCTCTGTCTACCAATGTTTCCTTCTCACTCCAAAAGCTCCCAAATCCTGGTCTTACCCTCTTAGCAGCTCTTGCCTTTCACCTCCATTCTGGAATTCCTAAAAACTCATTCTAGAAACCAGCATAGCCCACTTAGCAAATTAGAACCTTTATGCTTAACAGAATCTTAAACCACCTCACAAAGCATTAATCTCTCCTTGTGGTAAGTGAAGTAGAAAACAATAGTATTTTAGCAATTTTGCATCTACAGTGGAACTGGATTTTTTGTTGTCTGGAATCTGAAGCTTATCCATGGACCATAATTTAAGAACCCAAACTTCAACTACAGAACAGAGAGAACAGTTGGTTCCTAAAGTAGGATTTAAAGATTCTTATAAGGAAGGCCTATAAAGGAATAATACACACCAAATTGTTGAGAGTAATTTGAGGGGTTGAATGGATGGGTGGAGAAAGTGAAGGGGAAAAAGGGTCACCGAAATTCTCAATAATATAAGCTGGTCATGGAAACAGCAATACAGCATGAAGAATATAGTCAATGATTCTATAATATCTTCCTATGTTGACAGATAGTAACTGCACTAGCCAGGGTGAGGATTTAATAATATGGGTAACTGTTGAACCACTGTGTTGTATACTTGAAAACAATATAAAATTGTATATCAATGATACTCAATTAAAAAGAGTGATTTGAAATTATTTTAACTCTTTAGAACTTAATTCCAAAGGACTTTCACTTTTTAAGTTAACCATTGCTAGGATGTTTTAATTTTTAAAAGTAGAATTTCAATTACTTTTGTAATTAGGAAAAAAAAATGGTAGAAGCCTAATAACTCAACCTGTAGGTACCAAATAAAATGCTAATAAAAATGTTCATGAAAATGTTAGGTATAGTTAAAAAACTATCAGTTATGAAAACCATTTTTGGGACAACTGAGAAAAACTAAATATAGCCTGAGTATTATGTGGTATTAGAGAATTCTTAGCTAGATTTTTCTTAGCTATAAGAGTGGGTGTATGGAAAATGTCTTTAATTTTGAAATATATTCCAAAGTACTTAAAGTATGAAGTGGAAGATGTCTGTAACCCATGTTAAAATGAGTCAGCCAAAAAAACAATACACACAGAAAGAAATTGCAAAATATTAATGGGTATACGAGTGATCTCTGTTATGACCCTTTCAACTTCCCGGCATATTGGAATTTTTTCATTTAAAAAATTTAGAGGAAAAGTGCTACTTCAGTGTCACCATGAAATATAAGGCTTTTTTCCAGAAAATCTTAAAACTGGGATATATCCCACTTATATGAGCTACCTAGAGTAGTCAAACTCATAAAAAGAGAAGGTGGAATTGTGGTTGCCAGGAGCTGGGAGAATGGGAGAATGGGGAGTCAGTGTTTAATGAGTATCAAGTTTCAGTTTCACAAAATGAAAAGGTTCTAGAGATGGATGGTGGTGATGGTTGCATAACCATGTAAATGTGCTTAATGCCACTGAACTGTACACTTAAAAATGGTTAAAATGGTCAATTTTCTGTTATGTATATTATACCACAATAAAAAACATAATAGAAATAAATGAAAATTGTGAACACTCATATAAAATCCACTATAAAGAAAAAAAACTAAGTTTAAAAAGAAAAACCTGAGATATATACTAAACAGAATTTACTGGGTTTCCCCCAGCCTCTTCTCCTCCTAGCCCAACTATTATACTACTCTATCACCAATTTAGTTAAATCATAAACAGAGGAAGGACAGGAAACCAGACAGAACAAGCTCAAACTTTTCCAACACCCACACTTCTCTACCCCTTCTACCATGAGCTTCTGGGATGGGTACTGACACTTCTATTTTAAGTGTTAAGGAACATAGTCTCTCTGAATCTCACCTCTTCCTACTGTACTCTGTACAACAGACCTTTAATTCTCACCAGAAGCTAATGCTTCCAGTTCTTGTTCTCAAAAGGGAATTCCCTGAAGCGTGCTAACCCCTCCACTTCCCACACAGAAGAGTTTGCATCTATTTACCAAAATCTGCTAAGACGACTTGCTGGTTTTTATACTCCCCCTCCAGCTCCAGGTTTTCCCAACACCACCTAATTGCCTTATGGCAGTGAGAAATCACTGTTTTTCAGTATTAGGACCATCACCCCCATACTGGAAGCCCCAATGGTTCATCTTGTCAGTACTCTAAAGTATGAATGCTACTCCTTGTTCTAGCTAAGTAGTTGCCAGCCACACCTCCTGCTTCCTGAGCCCCCAAAATAGCATGCCTTACCTTTGGTGTCCTGCATGACAATTGAGCTATACTTTAAGAAGGTTATCAGCAGATTACTGGTCTGTACATCTGCATCCAGCGGGAGTTCCACAGAACTTATAACTGAAATAGAACATTTGAAATGACTTAGCCTGTAACGTATTCCATCTAATATTTCTACCTACACAGTCAATTTGCCAGCAGGCAAAGAAATCACTAAATAAGCTTTTTCCACAACAGAGGGAGGACCAAGTGCTTATAATAAAATCCCTTGCCTCTAGAGCCCTTCTTACTCCACGATTAAACACAGTGTCCTTCTCTCATATCTAAAAGGGCCAGTCTTCAGGAACAGTGCTTTTCTCCTCACTAAGTAAAGTGTTTTCTTTACTTCTAGCCCCAAATAACTCAAAAGGTTCAGGGCCCTTCTTAAAGGCACTTTGATTTGTATCTAATGGAAAGACCTGTATTAAATATAAATGAACCTTGCTTTGATGAGTCTCCTGCTTAAAATAAATGACAATTCATTCCTAATAAGGAGAAATCTTGCTCAATTTTGAGAACAAGTCTTTAAGCTGGAAATACCCAAAATGGGAGGGAAAAAAGTTGAGGCAGGACTACATTCAAATTTTACTCCTTAATGTCTTCCTCCCTGAAAGGGAACCTGAAAAGGAACACACACTGAAAAGAAACAAACATTATCGATTGGGGCAGCCTGGAAACAATTTTATATATCTGGCTGCTTGCTGTTTCCAAGCTCTCTGAGCCACATTCCTAATCAACCATAAGGGACCAGGGCAGGGATGATTCACACAGAACAGTATTACTTAATGTAGATTTCCCAAGTTTCTAAGACTTTAAATTAGACTTAAACATCTTCTTAATTGCTTTTGCACTGCCTGACATAATATATAAGCAAAAGGAGGTTCATGATAACCCAGCTAGAGAATCTGCAGCTTTCTGCTTCATTTTCACCTATGAAGATGCATCTGAGTTTGGGATATTACTAATAATATGTATTCATAACCACAATGGATCCCTCTGGAGTTATTACAATGTATGCCAAGAACATTTATTAACAATGGGAAACATTTGCATATTATGGATCTGTAATACACAGCAAGCCCAACAAAAAAAGCCTTATGAAAAGAAATTAGCATGCCCAATCCTTGGCTGTTTTCCCACAGTTCAACCCCCAAGAACTAATAAAAGACAAATATATTTTTATGTCCAAACACTAAAAGGTCTCAATTCATGTTATGGGTTAATGACTTAAGATTGTCATTTCAAACTACAGCCTATTTTGAAGCTCATAGCCCATAATCATGCCTTTGTCCAATACAAAGAGGCATCTAACTGGTAAGTGGGACTTTTTTCTTCCCCACTTACATGCAGCAATAACTGGAAAACTGTCTTATATAATATATGGAAATACAGACATATAGGTATTTTTAGTTTACCAGAAAGTCCTCTCATGCCAAGGCTGAGTTATCAAATGTCAAGTCTGAGCTGAGAACAAATGTTACATCTAAACTGCTGGCTTTTTAAAATAATGGCTCCAGTGTCATACCTTTAAATATAACTAGGCTACTGAGCACCACTATACATAATGAAAACCTGAAAACAAGCTTATAATAATTAGGACCCCTACAGAAAGGAAATGAGTCAGGAGAGAAGGAAAAGAACAAAATAAAAGAAAGAATAAAATCTCTCACAAATTACAATCTCCTGCCTAAGGAAGAGTTTTTCATTGATCTTTGGCTTTATAATTCTTCCCAGCAGCCTTTGTCAAGGGATAGTCATTGTAAAGTGGGCTAACTCCATTTTACCACTAGAAAAACTAAAAGCTCACTTGTTGTGGGTAAGTCAGCACAAATACTGCCATTGCATAATCAAGTGTGTGGGTGGAAGTGTTCACAATGAACAGTTTGAAAGGTAGTTCTCTGAAGCACCCAAACCCCAACATCACATGGAACTCATATATATATATATATATATATATATATGTATGTATGTGTGTGTGTGTGTGTGTGTGTATACAGCGAAAGAGAGCGAGAGAGAGAGAGAGCTTTTCATATCCATGGTAACCAGGCAGGCTTCATTCTTAAAGAGAAAGAACAGTATTTCCATTGGATTATTCAGTGACTGAATAAGCAGAGACAAGTAAGCAATCATTACTACTTGCTCCTTCTCATTAAGATATTTTGGAATCTGGCTTTCAATTCTAAACATATTGAATTAGCTACCATAGACCTGAATATCAGTGGCACCTCCCGTTCATGCTTCTGTACCAATACTGCTGTACTACCTTGAAATGCTACTGCCACAGGTGCTGTATGAAAGTTTAAAGGAAAGAAAGCAGATCAAACGTCACTTCACAGACAGACACTAAGGAGGAACAAGGAAAGGATCTAAGTTAGATTTCCAATATTTTTCTAAACAAAATGCAGTCAACATTTTAAGCAAAACATCAAATATTAACAAAGATTATTTTTAGGTTAATGTAGTCCATCAAACCACTCAGCTTACAACAGAACCAACTCAGGTGACACAAAGTTTACTGAACAAAATTCATAATTTCTTTTCTGTTACCTTAAGTTCCAGCCATAAGTTTTATAAAGTGGAAAAATGTTTTTGTTATCTTTTAGGGGGACAAGTCCTAAATACCCACCAAATTCCCACTTACAATACACTCAAAGTTTACGTTTTCTAACTGGTAGTGGCTGGCAGATCCATAACAGTGAGTAAATCCCAGGTTCACTTTCTCATTCATTTATTCAACAAATATTTAGTAGGCATTGACCATGCTAGGCACTATGCTGGGCAGATAGCAGTGAATAAAACAGACAAGATCCCTGCCCTGATCCAGGTCTTGATTCTTAGTCTCAACTCTAACTAATCTCAGGCAAAGCACTTACTCCTCTGGCCTCAACTCCCTCAATAGGTAAATGCTAACATGAGATAACATTACTATTTTACATTTATTTCAGGGAATATGCATAAAGTACCTCATCTGAGCCTCACAAAAACCCTGTGAGTCTGGCAGGACAGACATCATCACTGACCTCAAAGGTCTCTTTCAGATCTAGAACTTCATGATTCTACAACCATTCACTGAGGAGGACAGATGGAGTTATGTAGCTTCTCACACAGCGAGAAGCAGTTGACTATCTTTTCCAAAGTTTTCCTTGGGGCTTCAGAAGTTCTAAAGAAGAGTACTCTTAAGAGACTTTCTTAATTGAAAGAATTAACAACTATGTTCTTTGTTCAAAACAGCTGTGCTCACCCTCAAAGATTCAAGATCATATTAATCAAGGAAACAGAAGAGGTGATGGGCTTACCATCAGAAGAGGGTGGTGTGGTTCCAAGTGGTGTGGCTGGGGTTGTTGGAGCAGGACTAACTGGGGTTGTCACCAAGCCCATTTCCGGATGACTCTGAAAGAGAACACAGACAGGTAAGAAAGAGATAATCCAGTTCTGAGTATCCTCTGCCTAATATCCTTTCTGGTGTTCCTGTCCTCATAATTAGAATGCTTACTGAATAGAGATTGCTTCTGCATTTAGTTCCCATGAGTATCTGATTACTGTTGATGCTTGCTAAAATCTAATAAGAAGCTCTGTAGGCTAGTTTTCTTTAAGCAGCAAAGTTCCCATTACATAAGTTTTTCTGAAGAACTGTACAAATAAAAAGCTGGACTAAATAAATACACAGGATTATTCTACAGAAAAAGGGCATTTGCAGTCCTATCTGAACCTGAGAAGATAACTCTCACCAGATGAACCTAAAAACTCATCTACACTGTTTTGATGACCACATAGTTGATTAATAAATGCAGGTGAACCAAGGGGAGAATGGGGACTATAAGAAGAATTATGCAGAGGGCAGCCTTCCTATTCCACAATAAACAAGAGTATACAGATACAGTGGGAAGGCAGAGACATGGGGGAGTTGTCCACTGGGGACCAGAACAGATGACTCCTCTGTCCCTGACCTTCCCTAGCCTCCCTGCCACATCAGCTCTTGAGAATTAAGCAGAGTAGCAGCTACTCCCTTCTCTTCCTCAACAGCTTTACCAGCCTTTTACCTTACCCTTCCTTCAAAAAAAGTTACAGAATTCATAGGGGAGACAACGAACATAGTGAGAATAACGGATAAAGTTTCTTATATTATCAGTTGTGAAAAATCATAAGTGTCCTCTTAGGAAGACCCCAATCTAGCACAATGTTTTTTAAGCATGACCTTATTTTTTTTGTTTAAACTCAATCAGTGTTTCCATACATACCTGCCCTTTGAGAAAAGAAACCATAAGTAAACTTTCCTTTAAAAGAAACCTACATACATATTTTAAACACTCTGACTTTAAGATAAACACACTTAATCAATTTTTAAAACTGCTTTCATGGACAGCACTTGAGCTCTCAGACTATTTTATTCACCTTCTATGCCAACTACTGAAGATATCCCTAGGCAAGTTACCCAGCACTCAGGGTTCTATGACTTCCTGCTTTTAATATTTGTAGACCATTTTTTCTGTTAACAGATTAGCCATATGCTGGAAAAGATTATTTTTGCTTTTCTTCCCTGGAAATTGATGAGATAACAAGATTAGTGACTTGGCCTATTTCATCCCTGGATATAATTCCACAGTAGTTTAGAAAGCAGGAAGCCTCATATAAAAATCTATATGGGCAAATATCAAGGGATTTCCAGTGAGCAAAATGAAGTAATCTCAACTCATTTGGATTAAAAGAATCAGTAAAACGGTTCAAAATCATTAATTTGCATGTTAGCAGACCCACTTCAGCACCAGATGGAAACAAATATTTGAGGATAGCATGAAGCAAAGGCATTTCATGCAACTCTGTTATAACCACTCACCAATATAAAACAGGGTTTAAACAGGCACAGCCAGACAGGCTTTTCAGTGGGTTGAATCTGTATGAAATTCAGGGAGAAAGAGTACTGGAGTTTTTGATATAACCAACCTGGGCTAACACTGTGATGAAGTTGCGATTTAAATGAACAGCTTCATAAAGTGCCAGAAGGATGGCCTCATTGGTTCTAAAGAAAAAAAGAACAATTGGAGAGACTTTCATGGTGGAGGAGTTAAAAAAGTACAACCATCAAGATAAGATTTCAACCCAAGCATCTTACTACACTGATGGACAATGACTGTAATGGGGTATGTGGGGGAGACTTGATAATAGGGGGTCTAGTAACCATAATGTTGTTCAAGTGATTGTACATTAACGATACCAAAATAAAAAAAATAAAAATAAAAAAAGATTTCACCCCAGATCCTCAGTATCAATCCCTTTGAGTTTCTAATGTTCCCTTTATTTCCTTTGTGAGATTATGTAAAGAGAATATATGCAAGGAGTGAGGGCTGTAACTTTCATTCCCTAGGACTAGTTCTTAATCTACTTAACTATTTTCCCTGTCACTTTTCTACCCCAATCCCATTAAGTCCTTAACTGGCTCAGATACCCAGCCCTCTTTCATTTCATTTCATAAACAGCTGGGAACAGTTTTTCAGCTTCTTGGAGCTCAATATACTTGACCAAAGTGGAAGTTTCTAAGGGTCCATTATTATTTAAAACCCAAGACCCATTTGATAAATCACCAAAAAAGCTTCAATCTATAAAAGATTATCAAGCGGTAATGTTTCACACTCTCATATTCACCCAGAGAGCCCACACTAAAGTTCAAGTTACTGCACAAGAATGTCAGGCACTTAACTGTACTGAGATTTTCTCATGGGCATCTGCTATGAACATGCTGCCCACCTGTGGAAGAAAAGAGGAATTGCAGACTTGCAAAGGAAACGAAAAGAGCTCTGTGCCTATGAAGCCCTTAATGAAGAAACAAGCTGCTTGCAGCCTGAGAACTTACCCACCATCTCACACACCAGAACTAGACCACTTTGAAAATCTTAAAACAATCATGAGTAATAAATGAAATAATGAGAGATCCACGAAATTGTCTGTCCTTAAAGGGACTGAAGAAAAACAACCCCAGTACTTTTGTCCAGCTCTCCTTTTTAACGTGTAAGCTAAGGAACCACTGACAGTGAACAAATGTTAATCTAGACATCCTCATCACTCTGCATCTTTCCTAGGAGTTGCTTACTTGAAGTTAGAAACTAATTTGTAAAGAACATCACAGAAAGTAGGCTGATTTCATCCAACATGGAGCCTTCTTGGGGGAACTATTTGGGTTTCAGACCAGAACCGTCTATGTGAGACCCATTGTCCATCTTTCAGATCACAAAATCTTTAATTTGTGTCCTAAGCAGGGCAGCCAAATAAATAAGTGGAGTAGGTTGCCTCCAAAATGTGTGATATCAGAGGCACCAAGATGCCCATCCCTCTACAAATACCTCTTTGGTTGACATAAAATGTTTTCTTCTTGGCCAAAACGCAAAGATCCGTAGGAGCAGTATAATTATATCTAATTCATTTAATCAACACTAATATAGCACTCGTACTGCTCTGACCTCTGAGAGACTTTAGTCATTTATGCTTCACAGTTAAAGAATTTATCAAGGCCTTTCCTGAGAGTAGGCTCTGAGAAAGAAGAAAAGAGGCATAAGCACTGGGGAAAAAAACTGCCTTTTGTGGAGGTGTAAGGACAGCTATTCTTTCCAATGAACTAAAAAATCATGCCCTAGGGCTGACTGCTTGATTACTAATGCCCAGGAAGACTTTCTGAATCTGCCTAAATTCTAAGACTTGCTAGACTTATCTCTTGGAAATTAGTCCCAGACAAGTAGTGACTCTGTGGCATCTTACTACACTGATAGACAGTGACTGCAATGGGGCATGGGGGGGGGACTTGATAATATGGGTCAATGTAGTAACCACATTGTTTTTCTTATGAAACCTTCATAAAAATGTATATCAATGATACCTTACTAAAAAATCATTAAAAAAAATTAATCCCAGATTATCTAGCCCAAAATGCTTATGGTACCAAGGCTGAGAAAACCTTGCTGCAGAATCTTGCAAACTAGACCAGTAACTTGCCTAAATCATGGACCTCTGAGCCCAGCAAGCCTTTAGAGGAGTGACTCAGATTCACTGCACCAATCCCTGGGCTCCAGGACCAGCTATGAGGGATCGAGTGTCTACAGCAGACAGCTAAGGAGCACTCAAAGTTGGACTCAGATCTAAACCCTCCTATTCTGTGTTCCATAGAGGCAGTCCTCAAACAGAGCCAACTCTTTGGGAAGCAAAAGTCTAGCTTAATATGTACCTTTCTTTTAGCCTTTAAAAACTGAAAAAAAAGCAGTTCCAAAGGAATTAAGATCTCTCCTTTCCCTATCTCACATGGGCTTAGAAATCTCTAAAAGAGATACAGCTCTCAAAAAAATCTGCTCTGAGCAGCCTCTCTGTCCCTTCACCACCTCAAACACCTGAACTTCTGAGTCCAGATTTGTCTACTCCTGCAGACCTCTTACACTTCTGAGCGAGAGAGACAAAAAACAAGTAGGACTTACCATATTTGTTAAAGCAGAGAAAAATCCACTCTGGTGTTCTTCTTCCTTGTCTTTATAGTGCCTGAACAAAAATAACTAAATTCAACTTTAATATTATTTATCAAGTATGTCTTTGTCCTTGTCATTCTAGGTAATGGGCTGGTTACTGACAGCATTCACTGACTCCAGAAAACAAAAGCATTATGACAATCTAGCCATTGAAGTTTCCCCTGCAAGCTAAAAGGCATGTGTGCATCTGCTCTTGAAGTAATGTGTACCAAAATGCCTGGTTACTTTGGGAGAGACTTAGAAAGCAAGCTGCAAAAGTGTGAAACTCCTCTAACATATGGCTGATCCAGTTATTTCCCAGACAGACTATTACTTGAAAAGTATTAACAGTGAAATTACTTTAAGATTGTAACAGTGAAAATCTTGTTTGTTTTTGGAGGAAGAAGAGGGAAATCTGTGAGCTAAAGTATTTGTGGAGATGGGATATATTTGAAATTCCAACACCCAATTATGTGTGAGGCAAGTCTGGAAAGAAAAAAAAAGATCCTGCCTGGCCCATGCCAGGATTAGGGACCCTTCTGGTTTCCATTCACTGAATACCAGATTCTTCCCCATCCACAGCAAGAGGGAAAGCAAGCATCAATGAAGAGAGCCCTCAGAATAGACCGGAATGCTGGCAAGTTGCAGTTGATTCCTGATGGAAAAGAAGCATCTGTCAACTAGAGCCAATTCAATGTTTTCTCCTTTTATTTTTTTAAGTGTACAAAAAAGCAGTGTGTTGCAAACTTTTTTATGTGAAAAATGATAGTATGGTACACTGCGCTAAATGGAAGAGGCTGCTTGTGGCTAGAAAACTAGTTAAAATGCTCTGCAATAAAATTCCTAAGGTTGTAAAACAATGTGCCTAATTGTTTAAAGAAAAGATGGACGCTAATGTGGTGGTTACTTTTCCCTGGTGTTAGAAACAATTCTTTGCTGAGGCCACCAAGCCAAGCTAGAACAAACAGATCTGCCAGCAACTGTACATTTTTCTAGGATAGGTAAGGAAAGTTCACCCAAGAACTCTAACAAACCTGTTTCTTATTCAACTAATTCAAATGAAAATTAGACCCTTCCCTTCTGGAAAGGTGAACTTACCTGTTGTACTCAGATAAAGCCTGAGCAATCACAAGCCCCATTCCCTAGAAAGAAAAAAGATAGCAGAGGTGAAATAAGAGGTTGATGGCAATACTGTGACTAGGCCAAGGGATCTAGTGTGACTACTCCCATGGTCCTGAAAGTTAGCAACAAGGACAGAAATTCTGAGAGGTTATCTAATCATCAAAAGGAATGTCTTTGGAAAGATTTTTCCAAACTAATTATCTTACCTAATGTTACCTGAGAGTAACAAGGGGTGAAACAGACCAGCCCAGATCACTGACAATTTCACAGGGATCATTTCACCCCAAGAGAAGAGACTGAGTTAGAATATCCAACAAAAAGCTCATATGTCTCTAAAATACCCATAATAAAAGTGACAATGAGTCCCGTGCTAAATGAGGGTGCATGCTATCAGGCCACAGGAAAACAGGAGTGTAATGGAGGAAGAATCCAAAAATGTTAAAATGACTTAACAACTCTTGCTCTGGAACCTAAGCATAACACAAAGTTCAATTGAGTCCACAAGGATGGATCATGTGTTGTCTTTTTTTCCCAAAAGGAAATTAGATGAATGAAGAGGACAAGATGGAAAGGAATAAAGCCAGACACATGGTCATCTTTTTCTCCCTATATTCAGAAATCAGATGTTATTTCCTAAAATTTCAAGGACATATGTAGCAGATATGTATGATCCTCCATGTTTCAGCTTCACCAAGACAGGCAATAAATACCATCTGGCTAGTTCTACAAGAAGGAATCTCCCATCATGTAGTCATCAAGCCTTCTTTTTTTTTTCATCTTTACTGAGGTATAATTAACATACACAATTGTTAGACTGGAATCCCCAGGCCATGTCCAGCTTTGGGGGAGTAACCTCATATCAGCTGGCACAGGCAGCAGGTAAGGGTCTCACGACTATAAGAAATCCAGGAGATTGTACCTATACTAATTGCTATATTTACGGTTTTTAATTTAATTAATAATTGATATATTTTCCCAATAAGTGTGTTTTACCACCAAAAAAAAATTGTTAGGCATTTAAAGTACATCAAGGTGATCTGATATACCATGTAAGCCCTCTTATTCTTGGAAATGTAACTTACTGACCTTGCAGGATAAACAACCTCAGCACGCTATAACATTAAATATAACCAACCATTTCATCATGATTAGCAAGCAAATGTCCCCTCAAACCTTCCTTCCATGACAAGAAGATAGAAGATAATGAAACAGTCACACTCATGCTCTAAAAAGAAATATCAATTCCCTCTTTATAGCCAGACGATTAACACAATAGCTCTCTGCTCTGTTCTAAATATCCACTGAAAGTAAGGCCACCTGATGCAAGTAATTAAAACAATACACGAGGATCTAGATACTCACATTGAGTGTGGCCTCATCATCCACAATAGACAGCTTCACAATATAAGGATTCACAGACTGTTAAACAGAAGAGAGTCAAGGTGAGTGTGACCTAGTTAAGAACTCATTAGCTATTTAACAAATATGCTTCTATGAAGCCCTTTCTCTATAGTGATGTTCCTAATACTCAGGCCCAACCTATCTTGCTAAGTGACTCCCATTTCCATTATTCTCAGTGTGCATGGGCATGCATGAAGCACATGTATACACATACACACACCCCAGTTCTGTTCTACCTGCATTTTCCTCTAGGTTGAATCAGCTGAGGCCTCTGACTGACACTTCTCCCATCTTTCCCTCTTAAATATTTCTAAGAAGGGTACACTCCACAAAACTCACTTTGTCCTATCCTGCCAATAACTTACTGAGTCTATAGGGACAGCTCTTTTGGAGAACATAAAAGCTTCTTTGCCATAAGGCACAAATTTATAAGTTGCTAACTTATATTCTCATCCCAAAGGCTCCCTCCCTAACCATTCCACAAACTAAACAAGGACTGACTCACCCACCCGTAAAACAAAGCCACCTCGGGGGTGGAAAGTGGCAGCTGCTTAACAGCCAGAGAGGCCATTTATGGATCTGATACCCAAATAACACTGCAGGGGAACTGAAAAAAATAGGATGTAATTACCCAAACTACAATCTGGTCAGGACACTGGGATTTAATGATTGTCCCATCACTTATAGCACTGAAAGATTTCTTGAGTTTTTCCAGACCCAATCTCATATGGAAATGAACATATATTTAAACTCATTAAGCAGTTGAGCCATCTCCTACTGGTGGGATGAGAACCAATGACCTGCTCACCCTGCAAACATCTCACCCATGGGATATAAGGGAAGATCTCATATAGATCAGCACCAATTCTAACCCAAAGGAAGCAAGAAACTATATTGGCAGTTTTTACAGCAACCAAGAAAACCTGTTACTGAGAAACTTGGAAACCTAACTAAAAGGCTAACACCCCACGTAGACCTTATTTAATCAAGTTTCTGAGGGCATCTTTCAGATGTCAACTGGGAATAGAAAAAGAGACAGCTCTACTTTAACACCCCAAATGTGTATAACGTTTTTCTACAACAAAACTCAAGGATCTAAAAGCCACTCCATTTGTCACTTGATCTGAGAAAGACTCTCAACACCGCTTCCTATAAACAAGTCAGATCCTGCTGATGCTACAGACATCAGACAAGATCCAGTGCAAGTGGATCCTTGGAAAAGAAAAGCAACAGTAGGATGACCTAGAGATCCACCATGATGAGAACAACATTAGAAAAAGCAAGCCACTGTTTCTTGGCAAAATTTCTAAAAGTTCTAGTCACTCACCTTCCCAAAAAAGTACACTGTTTTAGGTAATAACAAGGATCATCTGATTACCAAGAATAGTCTATGCTTGGTAATTGCAGCTGAGGAAAAGGCCAGGTGATTATAAGCAGGGGTTCAAGTTCTAGCCCCTCTACTTACTAAGTGTGACAAGTTAGGCACATGAATTAACCTAAGCTCAGTTTCCTCATCTATAAAATGGGGATAATATTTTCTTGGTGCTCTATGAGACTCAGACAGAGTAAGACATGTAAAATCCTTAGCAGTGTATCTGGCATATGGTAAGGGCTCAATGATTGGTAGGTACATTTTTATCACATTCAAAGGAAGCTCTTGAGGAAACAGAGAGAGAGAGAGAAAAGAAATAACTTACAAATGGAGTTAATTAATAATTTCATAATTTCTGGAAAACATGCTCAGGACAGCAGTTGGGGACTGAGTCACTTCATCTCAGGAGACTTGGCCAACCCAGAAGGCCAGGATCTTAATGCTGTGAAACTTCTATTCTACCAGACACTGATTTTCCTTAATGCTATACATCTGTTGTGCTGGTCCATTTTAAAACTGGAGGCAATCTACTTTTCATCCACAAGAGAGATTACAAACTCAGTGAGCTTTCACAGAATCACTCTAAAGGGTCCTGCTTTTATTTGATCTAAACCATACTTATTTTTCTTTGCTCTTCCCTAGACCTGTTTCTTTTTCCTCCTCTATCACTTTAGATGAAATGGCTAAAACGGAATGCATTATCTGAAGTGAGGAAGAACTACTTCCATTTAGTACATGACATCTTTTCTATCACTTCCATTCCTTCAGTCTAACGCCTTATTTGTCTTCTCTGTGTCTAGCTGGGCAGCCAGCCTCTCTGGTACCCTCTGCACCTGTCTGGAAGGGTTATGACTTAACCCACTGGTCATGGATCAATTGTGGTGGTGCCCAGAATGCTGTTGTCCCATCAGCACACATCCTCATATTACTTTGCATAAAATTTCACCACCTTTTTGTTTTTCTATGTTAATTCAAAATTCTTGTTTCTGTCAAAAACCTTCCTGCTTCATGGTCACCAGGCTTCCTTAATGGTTTCTGGTGAGTGACTTATATCAAAAGTTGCAAAGCCCAGATAAATTATGCCCACCAGCTTGCCCTTGACTACTATATTAATTCTTCTGGGGCTTCTGACAGACTGTGGACACATACCTCACTGCAGAAATATGATTTTTTCCAGTTCCTTGGCCATGTCCAATTTTTCAGGCTGACATTTCAGAGAGCCCTACTATACTGAGCCAGGGTTACGTTCACATTTAGAGAAGCCAAGCCACTGGCTCAGAGTGGCTTGCATCCAACAGAATGTTCTGAAAATACTCTTTACTGATGATGGTGCTTTCCTATCACCTCTAACTCAACTCTCTTTAACTATACCATTTTTCCTCACCTATTTTTCTTGCTGTTATAAAAAGGTCCCAGAGGCTATTACACATGACAGATCAAAATGGCTACCATGCCACCGCTCCAGACCACCAGTGAAACAGGTGTTGGTGATAAATTACATATTTATTAGTAGACCTACACATCATTTGTCAGCTCCTCCAAGACAAGAATAGCAATCAGCTCCTGGGATTTACAATACATTGCTGCTGCCACACATATTCCAAACCCTCTTTAAGTTTTCCTTTCTCACAGCTCCCCTTCTTCCATATCCTCCTTATAAGAATAAGCTCCACATTTTGTGTTACCCATCACGTTCAACCTGGTGAGAAATCATATCAAAAATCACTAAATGAAGGTCAAGAAGCTCAGAAATGAAACCCTCCCTCTAGTTGTCCCATTTCTCATAGCACTGCTACTTACGAAGTGAAGAAGGTCAGTTTGCCTTAATGCAGCTCCTGACTTCTGAGTTCAGTTAAATACTTCTACTGTCCACTTGGACTCAGTGCTAAATGCTCCCAATTTCTACAAAACAATCTCCAATGAGGCTCATGATCTTCCCTAAATAGCCCTCTTAGTTTTCTGGTATTCTACCATTTGAGGGGAATCAAATAGATGCACCAAACCAGGTATAACTCTCTGAGTTCTGCTCTTCATCTCAGAATGCTATAAATCTGTCCCTGATTAATTCAGGTACAAAGAGAATTCCAGAATTGATATGGATAACATTCTGTCATCAATTCTCCATTAAAATTAGAAAAGCTGAGAGACTTCCGGGAAGATGGCGGTGTGAGCAGGGCGGCAGAAATCTCCTCCCAACACTATATTTATCTATGAAAACACAGAAAATACATCTATTTCTAAAAGAGAGACGAGAATACACAGGAAAGCGCACAGCGTGCAGCTACACCCGAGAGGACTCGGCACACCAAGAGGCGGGTAAGATATGGAGCCGCGACTCGGCGGGACCCGAGCACTCCCACACCCCAGCGCACTGGCGGGAGGAGAGGACTCAGAGCCGGGAGGGAGTGGAAGTACACCCCGCGGAGTAGCCAGCCCCGGTGATCTGCATGGGGAGCGCTGACCCACATTGCGCAGTGCAGCGGAGATTGGGGAGACAGAGGGGCAGGATCTGAGCGGGGAACGTGCCACGGTGCTTGCAGCCGGCTCCCGGGAAGGAAAAAAAAAAAGCGCGCTTTCATCAGCGGTCTTAAAGAGACAGGAGCCCAGCGGAGGAGCCAGGTCGCCCCAGCACACTCAGCCCAGCAGGCTGGGAGTCCTGGGGAGTTTCACACGCCTTAGCTGGCGACTGAGGAAGCGTAGCCATACTTAACACTTCTCACTGAGATCAACAGCCTCCTATTGGTTCCCACCCCTGCCAGAGCGATAAAGGGCCCTGCGGAGCGGCACAGTCACAGCTGTGGAATAGTGGGGCAATAGCGCCACCTAGAGCATTCCCACAGAATCTACGTCCGGTGGGCATTTTTTTTGTTTTTTTGTTTTGTTTTGTTTTCTGTTTTGTTTTTGTTTTTTCTTTTCTTTCTTTCTTTTTTCCTTTCTTTCTTTCTTTTTTTTCTTTTTTTCTCTCTTTTTTTTTCTTCTCTTTTTAAAGTCTTAAAGAGCCCAGCTGACATACGTGGCAACTATCAGTGACCAATTATACAGCCATGAAAAGACAGAGGAATATGGTTCAGACCAAAATCAACCAGACAACCCCAGAGAGGGAGTCTGAAGGGATGGAAATGCACAGCCTCCCTGAAAAAGAATTCAGAATAAAAGTCATAACCATGCTGATGGACCTACAGAGAAATGTGCAAGAGCTGAGGGAGGAAGTGAGGGAACTGAGGAAAGACAATACAGAAATCAGACAAGCGATCGACGGGCTTAACAGCAGAATGGATGAGATGCGAGAGACTGTTAATGGAATAGAAAACAGAGAACAGGAGTACAGAGCAGCTGAGGCAGAGAGAGATAAAAGGATTTCTAGGAATGAAAGAATATTAAGAGAACTGTGTGACCAATCCAAACGGAACAATATTCGCATTATAGGAGTACCAGAGGAAGAAGAGAGAGAAAAAGGGATAGAAAGTGTCTTTGAAGAAATAATTGCTGAAAACTTTCCCTCGCTGGGGAAGGAAGTAGTCTCGCAGTCCACCGAAGCTCATAGATCTCCCAACACAAGGGACCCAAGGAAGACAACAGCAAGACACATAATAATTAAGATGGCAAAGATCAAAGATAAAGACAGGGTATTAAAGGCAGCTAGAGAGAGAAAAAAGATCACCTACAAAGGAAAACCCATCAGACTATCATCAGACTTCTCAACAGAAACCTTACAGGCCAGAAGAGAATGGCATGATATATTTAACGTTATGAAACAGAAGGGCCTCGAACCAAGAATATTGTATCCAGCACGATTATCATTTAAATATTATGGAGGGATTAAACAACTTCCAGATAAACGAAAGTTGAGAGAGTTTGCTTCTCATAAACCACCACTACACGATATCTTAAATGGACTGCTCCTGATGGAAGCACACCTAAGGGTAAAAAGATGTCACCAGAGAAAATAAAATCATAGCAAAGAAAGCAGACCATCCAAATACTAACTAAAGGCAAAGAATAAAACACCTATTATAGAAAGAATGGAGGAGGAGGAATAAGAAGGGAGAGAAATAAAGAAACATCAGACTGTGTTTACAATAACTTAACAAGAAAGTTAAGTTAGATTGTTAGATAGTAAAGAAGCAACCCTTGAACCCTTGGTAACCACGAATCTAAAGCCAGCAATGGCAATAAGTACATACCTATCAATAATCACCCTAAATGTAAAGGGACTGAATGCACCAATCAAAAGACACAGAGTAACAGAATGGATAAAAAAGCAAGACCCATCTATATGCTGCCTACAAGAAACTCACCTCAAATCCAAAGATATACACAGACTAAAAGTGAAGGGATGGAAAAAGATATTTCATGCAAACAACAAAGAGAAAAAAGCAGGTGTTGCAGTACTTGTATCAGACAAAATAGACTTCAAAACGAAGAAAGTAGCAAGAGATAAAGAAGGACATTACATAATGATAAAGGGGTCAGTCCAACAAGAAGATACAACCATTATAAATATATATGCACCCAACACAGGAGCGCCAGCATATGTGAGACAAATACTAACAGAATTAAAGGAGGAAATAGACAGCAATGCATTCATCTTAGGAGACTTCAACACACCACTCACTCCAGAGGACAGATCAACCAGACAGAAAATAAGTAAAGACACAGAGGCACTGAACAACACACTAGAACAGATGGACCTAACAGACATCTACAGAACTCTACAGCCAAAAGCAACAGGATACACATTCTTCTCAAGTGCACATGGAACATTTTCCAGAATAGACCACATACTAGGCCATAAAAAGAACCTCAGTAATTTCAAAAATATTGAAATCCTACCAAGCAACTTCTCAGATCACCAAGGTATAAAACTAGAAATAAATTTTAGAAAGAAATCGAAAAGGCTCACAAATACATGGAGACTTAACCACACTCTCCTAGTTAATCAATGGGTTAACTACCAAATCAAAACAGAAATCAAAGAATATATGGAGACTAATGACAACAACAACACAAAGCCACAACTTCTGTAGGACGCAGCAAAGGCAGTTCTAAGAGGAAAGTATATTTAAGGAAGTATATATAAATCCAGGCCTATTTAAAGAAGGAAGAACATTCCCAAATGAATAGTCTAAAGACACAATTACTGAAATTGGAAAAAGAAGAACAAATGAGTCCCAAAGTCACCAGAAGGACGGACATAATAAAGATTAGAGAAGAAATAAATAAAATTGAGAAGAATAAAACAATAGAAAAAATCAATAAAACCAAGAGCTGGTTCTTTGAAAAAATAAACAAAATAGATAAACCCCTAGCCAGACTCATTAAGAGAAAAAGAGAATCTACACACATAAACACAATCAGAAATGAGAAAGGAAAAATCACGACGGACCCCACAGAAATACAAAGAATCATAAGAGAATATTATGAGAATCTATATGCTAACAAGCTGGAAAACATAGAAGAAATGGACAAATTCTTAGAAAAATACAACCTTCCAAGACTGACCAAGCAGGAAACAGAAAAACTAAACAGACCAATCACCAGTGACGAAATCGAATTGGTAATCAAAAAACTACCCAAGAACAAAACCCCTGGGCCTGATGGATTCACCTCTGAATTCTACCAGACATATAGAGAAGAAATAACACCGATTCTCCTTAAAGTTTTCCAAAAAATAGAAGAGGAGGGAATACTTCCAAACTCATTCTATGAAGCCAGCATCACTCTAATACCAAAACCGGGCAAAGACCTCACCAAAAAAGAAAATTACAGACCAATATCCCTGATGAACGTAGATGCAAAAATACTCAACAAAATATTAGCAAACCGAATTCAAAAATACATCAAGAGGATCATACAACATGATCAAGCGGGATTCATCCCAGGGATGCAAGGATGGTACAACATTCGAAAATCCATCAACATCATCCACCACATCAACAAAAAGAAGAACAAAAACCACATGATCATCTCCATAGATGCTGAAAAAGCATTTGACAAAATTCAGCATCCATTCCTGATTAAAACTCTCAACAAAATGGGTATAGACGGCAAGTACCTCAACATCATAAAGGCTATATATGACAAACCCACAGCTAACATCATACTTAACGGCGAGACGCTGAAAGCTTTTCATCTAAGATCGGGAACAAGACAGGGATGCCCACTCTCTCCGCTGTTATTCAACATAGTACTGGAGGTCCTAGCCACAGCAATCAGACAAAACAAAGACATACAAGGCATCCAGATTGGTAAAGAAGAAGTCAAATTGTCACTATTTGCAGATGACATGATACTGTACATAAAAAACCCTAAAGACTCCATTCCAAAACTATTAGAACTAATATCTGAATTCAGCAAAGTTGCAGGATACAAAATTAACACACAGAAATCTGTTGCTTTCCTATACACTAATGATGAACTAACAGAAAGAGAAATCAGAAAAACAATTCCATTCACAATTGCATCAAAAAGAATAAAATACCTAGGAATAAACCTAACGAAGGAAGTGAAAGACCTGTACTCTGAAAACTACAAGACACTCCTAAGAGAAATTAAAGAGGACACTAACAAATGGAAATGCATCCCATGCTCTTGGCTAGGAAGAATAAATATTGTCAAAATGGCTATACTACCTAAAGCAATCTACAGATTCAATGCAATCCCTATCAAACTACCAACAGCTTTCTTCAATGAACTGGAACAAATAATTCTAAAATTCATATGGAACCACAAAAGACCCCGAATAGCCAAAGCAATCCTGAGAAGGAGGAATAAAACAGGGGGAATTACACTCCCTGACTTCAAGCTCTACTACAAAGCCACAGTAATCAAGACAATTTGGTATTGGCACAAAAACAGACCCACAGACCAGTGGAACAGAATAGAAAATCCAAACATTAACCCAAACATATACAGTCAATTAATATTTGATAAAGGAGCCTTGGATATACAATGGGGAGATGACAGCCTCTTCAGCAGCTGGTGTTGGAAAAACTGGACAGCTACATGTAAGAGAATGAAACTGGACTACTGTCTAGCCCCATACACAAAGGTAAACTCAAGGTGGATCAAAGACTTGAATGTAAGTCATGAAACCATAAAACTCTTAGAAAAAAACATAGGCAAAAATCTCTTGGACATAAACATGAGCAACTTCTTCATGAACATATCTCCCCGGGCAAGGGAAACAAAAGCAGAAATGAACAAGTGGGACTATATCAAGCTGAAAAGCTTCTGTACAGCAAAGGACACCATCAGTAGAACAAAAAGACATCCTACAGTATGGGAGAATATATTCATAAAAAACGTATCTGATAAAGGGTTGACATCCAAAATATATAAAGAACTCATGCACCTTAACAAACAGAAAGCAAATAATCCAATTAAGAAATGGGCAGAGGACATGAATAGACACTTCTCCAAAGAAGAAATTCAGATGGCCAACAGGCACATGAAAAGATGCTCCACATCGCTAATCATCAGAGAAATGCAGATTAAAACCACAATGAGATATCACCTCACACCAGTGAGGATGGCCAACATCCAAAACACAAACAACAACAAATGTTGGCGAGGATGTGGAGAAAAGGGAACCCTCCTACACTGCTGGTGGGACTGCAAATTAGTTCAACCATTGTGGAAAGCAGTATGGAGGTTCCTCAAAAAACTCAAAATAGAAATACCATTTGACCCAGGAATTCCACTCCTAGGAATTTATCCTAAGAATGCAGCAGCCCAATTTGAAAAGGACTGATGCACCCCTATGTTTATTGCAGCACTATTTACAATAGCCAAGAAATGGAAGCAACCTAAGTGTCCATCAGTAGATGAATGGATAAAGAAGATGTGGTACATATACACAATGGAATATTATTCAGCCATAAGAAGAAAACAAATCCTACCATTTGCAACAACATGGATGGAGCTAGAGGGTATTATGCTCAGTGAAATAAGCGAAGCCGAAAAAGACAAACATCAAATGATTTCACTCATATGTGGAGTATAAGAACAAAGAAAAAATACTAAAGGAACAAAACAGCAGCAGACTCACAGAACCCAAGAGCGGCCTAAGAGTTACCAAAGGGAAAGGGACTGGGGAAAATGGGCGGGAAGGGAGGGATAAGAGGGAAAAAGGGGCATTACAATTAGCAGATGTAATGTTGGGGGGGCACGGGGAGGGCAGTACAACTCAGAGAAGACAAGTAGTGATTCTATAGCATCTCACTACGCTGATGGACAGTGACTGTAATGGGGTTGGTGGGGTGAACCTGATGAAGGGGTAGTTTAATAATCATAATATTGCACATGTAATTGTAAATTAATGATAATAAAATAAATTATATTTAAAAAAAAAATTAGAAAAGCTCCCAGACCAACAGGGAGTGCATTGAGGAAATTCAATATATGAAAATTTAATGTTTCAAAACAGATTAAGTCAGGGGTTCCCTGACTAATAGGGGATCTTAAAAATTATTTTTAAATAGAGTGCCATTATATCAAACATTTAGTGAAGACCTAATACGCATGCTCCTTAAAGTTTTTCAAAAAGTAGAAGAGGGAATACTCCCAAACTCATTATACGAGGCCAGCATACCTCTAATACCAAAACCAGGAAAGGACACCACAAAAAAAAAAAAACTACAGACCAATATCCCTGATGAACATAGATGCGAAAATACTCAAGAAAATATTTGCAAACCAAATTCAAAAATACATCAAAAAATCATCCATCATGATCAAGTAGGATTTATGCCTGGGATGCAAGGATGTTACAACACTTGAAAATTCATCAATATCATCTACCACATCAACAAAAAGAAGGACAAAAACCACATGATCATCTCCATAGATGCTGAAAAAGCATTCGACAAAATTCAACATCCATTCATGATAAAAACTCTCAACAAAATGGGTAGAGAGGGCAAGTACCTCAACATAATAAAGGCCATATATGACAAACCCACAGCCAACATCATACTTAAACTGAGAAATTAAAAGTCTTTACTTTAAGATCCGGAACAAGACAAGGATGCCCACTCTCCCCACTTTTACTCAACATGGTTCTGGAGGTCCTGGCCACAGGAAACAAAAAACACAAAGAAATAAAAGGCATCCAGATTGGCAAGTAAGAGGTCAAACAGTCAGTGTTTGAAGATGACATTATACTGTACATAAAAAACCCTAAAGAATCCACTGCAAAACTACTAAAACTAATATTTGAATTCAGCGAAGTTGCAAGATACAAAATTAATACACAGAAATCTGTTGCACTCCTATACACTAACGATGAACTAGCAGAAAGAGAAATCAGGAAAAAAATTCGATTCACAATTGAATGCAAAAGAATAAAATACCTAGGAATAAACCTAACCAAGGAAGTCAAAGATCTATACTCTGAAAACTACAAGACACTCATGAGAGAAAGTAAAGAAGACAACAATAGATGGAAACACATCCCATGCTCATGGATAGGAAGAATTAATATTGTCAAAATGGACATCTTGCCTAAAGCAATGACAGATTCAATGCAATCCCTATCAAATACCAACAGCATTCTTCTACTAACTAGAGAAAATAGTTCTAAAATACATATGGAACCACAAAAGACCCCAAATAGCCAAAGCAATGCTGAGAAGGAAGAATAAAGCTGGGGGGATTATGCTCCCCAGCTTCAAGCTCTACTACAAAGCCACAGTAATCAAGGCAATTTGGTACTGGCATACGAACAGACCCATAGACCAATGGAACAGACTAGAGAGCTCAGATACGAACCCAAGCATATATGGTCAATTAATATACAATAAAGGAGCCATGGATATACAATGGGGAAATGACAGCCTTTTCAACAGCTGGTGTTGGCAAAACTAGACAGCTACATGTAAGAGAATGAAACTGGATTATTGTCTAACCCCATACACAAAAGTAAACTCAAAATGGATCAAAGACCTGAAAATAAGTCATGAAACGATAAATCTCTTAGAAAAGAAATAGGCAAAAATCTCTTGGAAATAAATATGAGAAACTTCTTCATGAAAATATCTCCCCAGGCAAGGGAAACAAGAGCAAAAATGAACAAGTGGGACTATATTAAACTAAAAAGCTTCTATACAGCAAAGGACACCATCAGCAGAACAAAAACACATCCTACAGTATGGGAGAATATATTCATAAATGCCATATCTGATAAGAGGTTGACATCCAAATTATATAAAGAGCTCACGCACATCAACAAACAAAAAGCAAACAAGCCAATTAAAAAATGGGCAGAGGAGCTAAACAGACAATTCACCAAAGGAGAAATTCAGATGCCCAACAGACACATGAAAAGATGCTCCACATCACTAATCATCAGAGAAATGCAAATTAAAACAACAATGAGATGTCACCTCACACCAGTTAGGATGGCCAACATCCAAAACACAAACAACAACAAATGTTGGCAAGGATGTGGAAAAAGGGGAACCCTCCTACACTGCTGGTGGGAATATAAACTAGTTCAACCATTGTGGAAAACAGAATGGAAGCTCCTCAAAAAACTCAAAAGAGAAATACCATTTGACCCAGGAGTTCCACTCCTAGGAATTTACCCTAACAATGCAGCAGCCCAGTTTGAAAAAGACAGATGCACCCCTATGTTTATCGCAGCACTATTTACAATAGCCAAGAAATGGAAGCAACCTAAGTGTCCATCAGTAGATGAATGGATAAAGAAGATGTGGTACATATACACAATGGAATATTATTCAGCCATAAGAAGAAAACAAATCCTACCATTTGCTACAACATGGATGGAGCTAGAGGGTATTATGCTCAGTGAAATAAGTCAAGCTGAAAAAGAGAAGTACCAAATGATTTCACTCATATGTGGAGTATAAGAACTAAGGGAAAAAAAAAAACTGAAGGAACAAAACAGCAGGAGACTCACAGAACCCAAGAACGGACTAATAGTTACCAAAGGGAAAGGGACTGGGGAGGATGGGTGGGAAGGGAGGGGCAAGGGGGAAGAAGGGACATAACGATTAGCAGATGTAATGTTCGGGGGGCACGGGGAGGGCTGTACAACCCAGAGAGGACAAGTAGTGACTCTATGGCATCTCACTACGCTGATGGACAATGCAATGGGGTTGGGGGTGGGGGGAAACAGATGAAGGGGGTAGTGTAATCACCATAATATTACTCATTTAATTGTAGATTAATGATATCACAATAAACTAAAATAAAAAAAAGAAATGGGCAGAGGACATGAATAAACACTTCTCTAAAGAAGAAATTCAGATGGCCAACAGGCACATGAAAAGATGCTCCACATCGCTAATCATCAGAGAAATGCAGATTAAAACCACAATGAGATATCACCTCACACCAGTGAGGATGGCCAACATCCAAAACACAAACAACAACAAATGTTGGCGAGGATGTGGAGAAAAGGGAACCCTCCTACACTGATGGTGGGAATGCAAATTAGTTCAACCATTGTGGAAAGCAGTATGGAGGTTCCTCAAAAAACTCAAAATAGAAATACCATTTGACCCAGGAATTCCACTCCTAGGAATTTACCCTAAGAATGCAGCAGCCCAATTTGAAAAGGACAGATGCACCCCTATGTTTATTGCAGCACTATTTACAATAGCCAAGAAATGGAAGCAACCTAAGTGTCCATCAGTAGATGAATGGATAAAGAAGATGTGGTACATATACACAATGGAATATTATTCAGCCATAAGAAGAAAACAAATCCTACCATTTGCAACAACATGGATGGAGCTAGAGGGTATTATGCTCAGTGAAATAAGCCAAGCCGAAAAAGACAAGTATCAAATGATTTCACTCATATGTGGAGTATAAGAACAAAGAAAAAATACTGAAGGAACAAAACAGCAGCAGACTCACAGAACCCAAGAACGGACTAATAGTTACTAAAGGGAAAGGGACTGGGGAAAATGGGTGGGAAGGGAGGGATAAGAGGGAAAAAGGGGCATAACGATTAGCGGATGTAATGTTGGGGGGGCACGGGGAGGGCAGTACAACTCAGAGAAGACAAGTAGTGATTCTATAGCATCTCACTACGCTGATGGACAGTGACTGTAATGGGGTTAGTGGGTGGGACCTGATGAAGGGGTAGTTCAATAACCATAATATTGCACATGTCATTGTAGATTAATGATAATAAAATAAATTATATTAAAAAAAAGTACACCAAAAAAAAGAGATTCCCAGGTCGCACTCCCAAGTCATTCTGATTTACAGTGGGTCAAGTGTAAAGCCCACAAATTTCTTTTAGAAAAGTTCCCCTAGGTGATTCTAATGATAAGCTGGGTTTAAGAATCACTACATTAAGGGGTGTATCTTACCTTAATGCAAGTTACAAGATTACTTTAAAGAGCTATATCCTCTGCCCGATGCATTTAATATAGGATATTTAGAATTTGGTTTATCAAAATTAATCTATATACATTAACCAAGAACAAGTCTTCTACATTAAGCAAAGTCCTCCAGGAGTGGCCACACTTCGGAATATTACAAAAAGATTACAACTGTCCATTTAGGGGCCCACTTACCTCATATTTTCTGTAGTTGACCAGTAAGGCCAAGAGGACAACAGCATCATGCCCATGCTCCCTACGACTTGGGGGGTGGGAGAGTATCTGCAACAAGAACCAGAAATGCATGAGTGCTAACTCCTAGTTTCTAGGAATGCAGAGAAGATTTGAGGAGGTGGTTTACCCAAAAGAGAAAGAGATGAGAAGGGAATTGACCTACCTGTAAAATTGCTTCAAATATGCTGTTGATCATTACATACTCCAGGATAGTATTCTGGCTGATGTTATCTGTCACCTGAATGGAATAAAAGGCCTTTTAATGTCTAAACTGAGGCACTGTGATATTCATGTATATCTGCTCCCCTAGCATCTAAGAGAATCAGAAATGTTAAAACATATTCCAGATACTTAGTAGACCTTTTCTAAGTCTCCCTGAAGCCATCAGAGCCTGCATAGACAAACACTAGAACAGAAGAAAATAGCAAATTAAAACTTCCTAAATCTTTGAACTTCTCTTTTTTTTTCTCCTACACACTCACAAACAAGCACTTGCTCAACAGTTTCTGGGATTTCATTCCTCAAATGTACAGGAAGAAGTTTATGATCCAGAAGTCTTCTAGTGATGGCAGGGAAAGGGAACCACCTGAAGTAAATGAACAACACTCAGCACTCCTCACACTAGAAGGTATAGGCCAGCTTCCACCCATAACATCAAAGTCATAACAAATAAAAATATTTTATTTATTTTATTTTATTTTTTATGATTCCATTCTTTTTTCTTTTTTTATTTCTTTTTATTTATTTATTTTTATTAAGGTATTATTGATATACACTCTTATGAAGGTTTCACATGAAAAAACAATGTGGTTACTACATTTACACATATTATCAAGTCCCCACTCATACCCCAATGCAGTCACTGTCCTTGGGTGTAGTAAGATGCCCAGATTCACTATTTCCCTTCTCTGTGCTACACTGTTTTCCCTGTGATCCCCCACACTATGTGTATTAAACAAAATACCCCTCAATCCCCTTCTCCCACCCTCCCCACCCACCCTCCCACAACCCTCCCCTTTGGTAACCACTAGTTCCTTCTTGCAGTCTGTGAGTCTGCTGCTATTTTGTTCCTTCAGTTTTGCTTCATTGTCATACTCCACAAATGAGGGAATCATTAGGCACTTGTCCTTCTCCACCTGGCTCATTTCACTGAGCATAATATCCTCTAGCTCCATCCATGTTGTTGCAAAATGGTAGGATTTGTTTCTTTCTTATGTCTGAATAGTATTCCATTGTGTATATGTACCACCTCTTCTTTATCCATTCAGCTACTGATGGACACTTAGGTTGCTTCCGTATCTTAGCTATTGTAAAAAGTGCTGCAATAAACATAGGGGTGCATATGTCTTTTGAATCTGAGAAGTTGTATTCTTTGGGTAAATTCCAAGGAGTGGGATTCCCAGGTCAAATGGTATTTCTATTTTGAGTTTTTTGAGGAACCTCCATATTGCTTTCCACAATGGTTGAACTAGCTTACATTCCCACCAGCAGTGTAGGAGGGTTCCCCTTTCTCCGCATCGTCGCCAGCATTTGTTCTTCTTAGTCTTTTGGATGCTGACCATCCTTACTGGTATGAGGTGATATTTCATTGTGGTTTTAATTTACATTTCCCTGATGATTAGTGATGTGGAGCATCTTTTCATGTGTCTGTTGGCCATCTGAATTTCTTCTTTGGAGAACTGTCTCTTCATATCCTCTGCCCATTTTTTAATCAGGTTATTTGCTTTTTAGGTGTTGAGGTGTGTAAGTTCTTCTCTCATACTGTAGGATGCCTTTTTGTTCTGTTGATGGTGTCCTTTGCTGTACAGAAACTTTTTAGTTTGATGTAGTCCCATGAGTTCATTTTTGCTTTTGTTTCCCTTGCTCAAGGAGATGCTTTCAGGAAGAAGTTGCTCATGCTTATATTCAGGAAATTTTTTCCTATATTGTCTTCTAAGAGTTTTATGGTTTCATGACTTACATTCAGGTCCTTGATCCATTTAGAGTTTACTTTTGTATATGGGGTTAGACAATAATCCGGTTTCATTCTATTGCATGTAGTTGTCCAGTTTTGCCAACACCAGCTGTTGAAGAGGCTGTCATTTCCCCATGGCTCCTTTATCATATATTAATTGACCATATATGCTTGGGTTTATATCAGGGCTCTCTAGTCTGTTCCATTGGTCTATGGGTCTGTTCTTGTGCCAGTACCAAATTGTCTTGAGTACTGTGGCTTTGTAGTAGAGCTTGAAGTTGGTGAGCATAATCCCCCCAGCTTTATTCTTCCTTCTCAGGATTGCTTTGGCTATTCGGGTTCTATTTTGGTTCCATATTAATTTTAGAACAATTTTATCTACTTCGTTGAAGAATGATGTTGGTATTTTGATAGGAATTGTATTGAATCTGTAGATTGCTTTAGGCAGGATGGCCATTTTCACAAGATTAATTCTTCTTATCCATGAGCACAGGTTGTGTTTCTATTTATTGGTATCTTCTTTAATTTCTCTCACAAGTGTCTTGTAGTTTTCAGAGTATAGGTCTTTCACTTCCTTAGTTAGGTTTATTCCTAGGCATTTTATTCTTTTTGATGCAACTGTGAATGGAATTGTTTTCCTGATTTCTCTCTGCTAGTTCATTCTTAGTGTATAGATTTGCCACAGATTTCTGTGTATTAATTTTGTATCCCGCAACTCTGCTGAGTTCAGATATTAGATCCAGTAGTTTTGGAGTGGATTCTTTAGGGTTTTTTACGTACAATATCATGTCATCTGCAAACAGGGACAGTTTAACTTCTTCCTTGCCAATCTGGATGCCTTTTATTTCTTTGTGTTGTCTGATTACCGTGGCTAGGACCTCCACTACTATGTTGAATAACAGTGGGGAGAGCGGGCATCCTTGTCTTGTTCCCGATCTTAAAGGATAAGTTTTCAGCTTCTCGCTGTTAAGTATAATGTTGTCTGTGGGTTTGTCATATATGGCCTTTATTCATCGAGGTACTTGCCCTCTATACCCATTTTGTTGAGAATAAAAATATTCAGAATCACAAAAACTGTTTCCAAATGAGACCTGATAGGAAGCACAAATCTGACAAATGAGGAGTACTTCTCCAGGAGTGGTACCTCTTAAGTGATAAATATCATGCATCCTAAAGGCTAAAAAAGCTAGCAGTTGATCCAAAGGGCACTTCCAGGAAATGAAAGCTGATTCAACTAGCTTCTTTCTACATATTTAAACACAATGGAGTGATGTAACACTAGTGAAATTTTTTTCTCTTTACCTTTCTAACTTTGGGCTCAACTGTTCCAATACGCCCGCCCCGGCTTTCAATTAATACCCTTGACAAAGAAACATGGTTGGGTCACTTACAGTCACTAAGCAGAGGAGAAGTTTCAGACATAAACTCTTCAGACTTTCAGAACCATCTGCACAAAGCAATGAATCCAAACTCTCCATCAAGTTCTAAGAAAGAAAATGTTTAGGTATTAACACATCAAGTAACATCTACACTGTCTGTGTCCAACTCTGGGTTATGTTACAGGGTAATGCATGTAAAACACAATGAAACAATGTTGTATCATTTGCTTACTTGCAAGATTAGACAAAGAAAAGAAGACTTCAAACTCTAGCTATTTTTGGGGAAAACACTTTAGAACAAATGCATAGAACAATAAATAGTTTACTACTCTTCCAAATAAATGTTTGCAGCCTGTCATTCCCATATAAACCTTTAGAATAGAATGAAAAAATGTTTAAAGGTTAATAATGGTTAGATTAAATAATATGTAAGTTGAAAATGATAAATAATAAACTAAAGAAAATTATATTCAATTAAATAAGTTTTAATAAATTCAACAAATGGTTAAGTTAAATAATAATGCTAAGTTAATGATAATTGTTAAATAATTACAGATAAGTTTCATTATTTGATAACAAAAACTTATGACTTGATGCAGGCACACTGAACAAATTACAGACAATATCAGTACTGGCTATCAATGACTGCAGGCATTAGCAAACAAAGCTAGCTGTGTCTCTCCTGGTCAGTTCTACCAAACCACGTGTGGTTAGAGTTTTTACCACTTATACTAACAACCAGCTGTTAGACCCAATGTAGTCAAAAGATAAGACCCTCAGACACCATCACAGAAGGAACAAGAAAAGAAGTATTTTACATTTGATGAAGGAGGTGAATGGATGAAGAATAAGGATTTACCATGCTGAAAGGTCAAATGAGGGTTCAAAATAAGCTACTTCAACAAATATGCAGTCAGGATCTACATATGCTAAATACTGTGCTTTCAAAGAATACAAGATAAAAAGTAAGACATGACCTCGCCCTCAAGGAGTTTTTAGTCTAATAGGAGAGAAAATAAGGAAGCAGTTTTAACTAAATGGTTACTATGACAGAAATATACATGCGGGAAGGGAGTTAGCTCAGAAGTCACCTACTCTAGGACTCCCCAGAGTGGGTTATATTTTGAAAACTGTAAGAACTTGAGGAGGGGATTCAAGATGGCAGCGTGAGAGGTGAGACAGAAAACTCCTCCCAAAACCAAAAATACTATGAAAATACAGTTAATTAATACAACTAACCCTAAAACAGCAACAGGAAAGAAGGCTGAACCAGACTGCACACAGGCATCATGAACAGAGCAGACTTCACGGAACGGTAACATTAGAAAGCCTTGATCCAGCGGGACCCAAGCTGTTCCCCAACCCCAGCTTACCAGCAGGAGGAAGAGAAATGGAGCGGGGAGGGGGTGGAAACCCGGGACTACCAAACACCTAGCCATGGAGATCTGCTTTGGGAGAAGAAACCTACTCTGTGTGGTGCTCTGAGAGTTGGGGAGTTGGGACAGGTGGAGTGCCTGAGAGACTGACATTCCAGCCATTTGTGGAGGACAGGATCCACATTCGCCCACTCTGTGACAGAGGAAAGGCAGGCAGTCTGAGAGGCTTCCTAGCTGCGAGAGGGCTGCTAAGGGGCAGGGGTTGCACAGAGCTTGCTGCGGGGAAGAAGGGAGAGCTGGACAAGGTTGTCTGAGAGTGCTCTGCCCAGCAGGTTGGGAACTATGAGGAGCTTCAGGCACTCCATCCCCATGACTGGCTGCTCAGCTCTGAGGCCCCCCACTGTGACATGCAGCCTGGCAAGCCTTCCTCCTGTCCTGACAGCACCTGCTCGCAAATCGGCAGTCACTGCGCTGGTGTCAGGCCAGCTGGAAGGAGGCCCCACCTGTAGAGACACCGAGCACAGAGGCTTACACCTGTGTGCTTGGCCCACTGGCTGTGATACTAGAGACAGGCACCAGAGACAGGAATTGGGAAAAAGATCTTTCCTCCCCGCAGGCACCAGCTCCGCTCCCCAATGACCCCCTACCTCACTCTAGGGGCTGAGCAGCTCCAGAGACTGGAGCTTCTGGGCACGAGAGGGCACAATATAGAAATATGAAATTTAAAAAGAACCTGGTTCAGACCAAAATCTCACAAACCCCAGAGAAAGGGCAAAATGAAACTGAACTCACCAATCTTCCTGAAAGAGAGTTCAAAATAAAAATCATAAACATGCTTATGGAGGTATGGAAAAATATTCAAGAACTCAGGAACAAATTAAAGATGGAGATTCAATCATTAAGAAATTCCATATCTGAAATTAAACATACAATGGAAGGATTTAAAAGCAGATTAGATGTAGTACAAGAGACAGTAAACAGAATAGAAATTAGAGAAGAGGAATACAAAGAAGCTGAGGCTCAGAGAAAAAAAAGAATCTTTAAGAATGAAAGAATATTGAGAGAACTGTGTGATAAATTCAAACAGAACAATATTCACATTATAGGGGTACCAGAAAAAGAAGAGAGAGAGAAAAGGACAGAAAGTGTCATTGAGGAGGTAATTGCTGAAAATTTCCCCAATCTGGGGAGGGAGATAGTCTCTCAAGTCATGGAGGTGCACAGATCTCCCAACACAAGGGACCCAAGGAAGACAACATTCAAGACATATAATAATTAAACTGGCAAAAATCAAGGATAAAGACAAACTTTTAAAAGCAGCTAGAGAGAGAAAAAAAATCACATACAAAAGAAAACCCACCAGGCTATCATCAGATTTCTCAACAGAAAGCTTACAGGCCAGAAGGGAGTGGCATGATACATTAAATGCAATGAAACAGAAGGGCAATGAACCAAGAATACGCTACCCAGCAAGGTTATCATTTAAATTTGAAGGAGAGATTAAACAATTTTCAGATAAGCAAAAGCTGAGAGAATTTACCTCCCACAAACCACCTCTACAGTGCATTTTGGAAGGACTCCTATAGATAGAAGTATTCCTAAGTTTAAATAGATGTCACCCAAGGGACAAAGTACAGAATACGATTCATAACATACAAAGAATGGAGGAGGAAGAAAAAGAAAAAGGAGGAACAAAAAAGAAGTTTAGGGTTTGTTTGTAATAGCATAGGAAGTGAGTTAAATTTGACTGTTAGATAGTAAGGGAATTACCCTTGAATCTCTGGTAACCACGAATCTAAAGCCTGCAATGGCAATCAGTACTTATCTATTGATAATCACCTTAAATGTAAATGGTCTCAAGGCACCAATCAAAAGACGTAGACTTACTGAGTGGATAAAAAAACAAGACCCATCTATATGCTGCATACAAGAGACTCACTCCAAACCCAAAGACATACACAGACTGAAAGTAAAGGGATGGAAAAAGATACTTCATGCAAAAAATAGGAAGAAAAATGTAGGAGTTGCAGTACTTGTATCAGACAAAATAGACTTCAAAACACAGAAAGTCACAAGAGACAGAGAAGGACATTACATAGTGATAAAAGAGTCAGTCGAACAAGAGGATGTAACTAGTACAAATATCTATCCACCCATTAAACATGGCGGCATGAGAGGTGAGACAGAGGTTTCCTCCGAAAACCTCATATAATATGAAAATAAAGCTACATCAACTACTCTTGAAAGAGCAACAGGAAAGAGGACAGCAACAAACTGCATACACCTGGAGACAAGAGCAGCCCTCACAGAAAATGGTAACGTACTAAAGCTGTGGTCCTGTGGGATCAAAGCCCTTCCCTCACCCCAGCTCACCGGCAGGAGGAACAGGAACGGAGCAGGGAGGGAGTGGAGATGTGGGACTGCTGAATACCTAACTCTGGAGATCTGCTCTGGGAGCACAAACCTACATTACATGGTGCTTGCATGATACTCTTGTAATTAGGGGGTTGGAAAGCTAAGACAGGCAGAATTCCTGGAGAGACTAAGAATCCAGCTGCTTGTGAAAGCAGGGATCCATACCCAGCTGCTCGGGGACAAAAGAAGGGCGGGCAGTCTGAGAGACTTCCTAACAAAGAAGCCCTTAGCAAAGAGAGCTACGAAAGAGGCAAGGATTGCACGGAGCTTACTGCTCAGGAGAAAGGATAGGCAGACAAAATTCTCCAGGTGCACTCTGCCCAGCAGGTTGGGAGCTTTCATGATCTTTAGGTGCTCCAGCTCCCTGGCTGCCTAACACAGCTCCAAGGACCCCTTCTGTGACAGGCAGACTTGTGCGCCTTTCTTCTGGCCAGCCCCACTGGGCTTGCAAACTGGGAAATCCTTCCCTGGTGTTAGGCCAGCCAGAGGGAAGATCTGTCTATAGCAACTAAAAACGCAAAGCACAGAGGCTTATACCTGTGTGCTCAGCCCACTGGTTCAGGCAGTGGAGACAGACATAGCAGCCAGGAACCAGCAAACACCCCTTTCATCCCTGGAGGCACCAATACCACCCCCTACAATCCCCGCATTGCTTCAGGGGCTGAGGAGCTCCACAGAGTACAGCTTCTGGGCACTAGAGGGCGCCATACACAAATATGAAACTCCAAAGGAACCTAGTCCAGAGTAAAATTATGAACACAACTCCTGAGAAAGATTTAAATGATACGGACCTGATAGAGACTTCCGGGAAGATGGCGGTGTGAGCAGGGCGGGAGAAATCTCCTCCCAACACTATATTTATCTACGAAAACACAGAAAATACATGTATTCCTAAAAGAGAGACGAGAATACACAGGAAAGCGCACAGCGTGCAGCTACACCCGAGAGGACTCGGCACGCAAAAGGCGGGTAAGATAAGGAGCCGCGACCCGGCGGGACCCGAGCCCTCCCCCACCCCAGCGCACCGGCGGGAGGAGAGGATTCAGAGCCAGGAGGGAGTGGAAGTACAACCCGCGGAGTAGCCAGCCCCGGTGATCTGCGCAGGGACCGCTGACCCACATTGCGCAGTGCAGCGGAGATTGGGGAGACAGAGTGGCTGGATCTGAGCTGGGAACGCGCCAGGGTGCTTGCAGCCGGCTCCCGGGAAGGAAAAAAACAAAAAAGCACGCGCTTTCTTCAGCGGTCTTAAAGAGACAGGAGCCCAGCGGAGGAGCTGGATCGCCCCAGCACACTCAGCCCGGCAGGCTGGGAGTCCTGTGGAGTTTCAGACACCTTAGCTGGCGACTGAGGAAGCGTAGCCATACTTAACACTTCTCACTGAGATCAACAGCCTCCTACTCGTTCCCACCCTGCCAGAGCGATAAAGGGCCCTGCGGAGCGGCACAGTCACAGCTGTGGAATAGTGGGGCAACAGCGCCACCTAGAGCATTCCCACAGAATCTACGTCCGGTGGGCATTTTGTTTTTTTGTTTTGTTTTTTGTTTTGTTTTTTTTCTTTTCTTTCTTTTTTTTCTTTTTTTCTTTCTTTCTTTCTTTTTTTTCTTTTTTTTTCTCTTTTTTTTCTTCTCTTTTTAAAGTCTTAAAGAGCCCAGCTGACATACGTGGCAACTATCAGTGACCAATTATATAGCCATGAAAAGACAGAGGAATATGGTTCAGACCAAAATCAACCAGACAACCCCAGAGAGGGAGTCTGAAGGGATGGAAATGCACAGCCTCCCTGAAAAAGAATTCAGAATAAAAGTCATAACCATGCTGATCGACCTACAGAGAAATGTGCAAGAGCTGAGGGAGGAAGTGAGGGAACTGAGGAAAGACAATACAGAAATCAGACAAGCGATCGACGGGCTTAACAGCAGAATGGATGAGATGCGAGAGACTGTTAATGGAATAGAAAACAGAGAACAGGAGTACAGAGCAGCTGAGGCAGAGAGAGATAAAAGGATTTCTAGGAATGAAAGAATATTAAGAGAACTGTGTGACCAATCCAAACGGAACAATATTCGCATTATAGGAGTACCAGAGGAAGAAGAGAGAGAAAAAGGGATAGAAAGTGTCTTTGAAGAAATAATTGCTGAAAACTTTCCCTCGCTGGGGAAGGAAGTAGTCTCGCAGTCCACCGAAGCTCATAGATCTCCCAACACAAGGGACCCAAGGAAGACAACAGCAAGACACATAATAATTAAGATGGCAAAGATCAAAGATAAAGACAGGGTATTAAAGGCAGCTAGAGAGAGAAAAAAGATCACCTACAAAGGAAAACCCATCAGACTATCATCAGACTTCTCAACAGAAACCTTACAGGCCAGAAGAGAATGGCATGATATATTTAACGTTATGAAACAGAAGGGCCTCGAACCAAGAATATTGTATCCAGCACGATTATCATTTAAATATTATGGAGGGATTAAACAACTTCCAGATAAACGAAAGTTGAGAGAGTTTGCTTCTCATAAACCACCACTACACGATATCTTAAATGGACTGCTCCTGACGGAAGCACACCTAAGGGTAAAAAGATGTCACCAGAGAAAATAAAATCATAGCAAAGAAAGCAGACCATCCAAATACTAACTAAAGGCAAAGAATAAAACACCTAGTATAGAAAGAATGGAGGAGGAGGAATAAGAAGGGAGAGAAAGAAAGAAACATCAGACTGTGTTTACAATAACTTAACAAGAAAGTTAAGTTAGATTGTTAGATAGTAAAGAAGCAACCCTTGAACCCTTGGTAACCACGAATCTAAAGCCAGCAATGGCAATAAGTACATACCTATCAATAATCACCCTAAATGTAAATGGACTGAATGCACCAATCAAAAGACACAGAGTAACAGAATGGATAAAAAAGCAAGACCCATCTATATGCTGCCTACAAGAAACTCACCTCAAATCCAAAGATATACACAGACTAAAAGTGAAGGGATGGAAAAAGATATTTCATGCAAACAACAAAGAGAAAAAAGCAGGTGTTGCAGTACTTGTATCAGACAAAATAGACTTCAAAACGAAGAAAGTAGCAAAAGATAAAGAAGGACACTACATAATGATAAAGGGGTCAGTCCAACAAGAAGATATAACCATTATAAATATATATGCACCCAACACAGGAGCGCCAGCATATGTGAGACAAATACTAACAGAATTAAAGGAGGAAATAGACAGCAATGCATTCATCTTAGGAGACTTCAACACACCACTCACTCCAGAGGACAGATCAACCAGACAGAAAATAAGTAAAGACACAGAGGCACTGAACAACACACTAGAACAGATGGACCTAACAGACATCTACAGAACTCTACACCCAAAAGCAACAGGATACACATTCTTCTCAAGTGCACATGGAACATTTTCCAGAATAGACCACATACTAGGCCACAAAAAGAACCTCAGTAATTTCAAAAATATTGAAATCCTACCAACCAACTTCTCAGATCACCAAGGTATAAAACTAGAAATAAATTTTAGAAAGAAATCAAAAAGACTCACAAATACATGGAGACTTAACAACACTCTCCTAATTAATCAATGGGTTAACGACCAAATCAAAATAGAAATCAAAGAATATATGGAGACTAATGACAACAACAACACAAAGCCACAACTTCTGTGGGATGCAGCAAAGGCAGTTCTAAGAGGAAAGTATATTGCAATCCAGGCCTATTTAAAGAAGGAAGAACATTCCCAAATGAATAGTCTAAAGACACAATTACTGAAATTGGAAAAAGAAGAGCAAATGAGGCCCAAAGTCACCAGAAGGACGGACATAATAAAGATTAGAGAAGAAATAAATAAAATTGAGAAGAATAAAACAATAGAAAAAATCAATAAAACCAAGAGCTGGTTCTTTGAAAAAATAAACAAAATAGATAAACCCCAAGCCAGACTCATTAAGAGAAAAAGAGAATCTACACACATAAACACAATCAGAAATGAGAAAGGAAAAATCACGACGGACCCCACAGAAATACAAAGAATCATAAGAGAATATTATGAGAATCTATATGCTAACTAGCTGGAAAACACAGAAGAAATGGACAACTTCTTAGAAAAATACAACCTTCCAAGACTGACCAAGCAAGAAACAGAGAAACTAAACAGACCAATCACCAGCAACGAAATCGAATTGGTAATCAAAAAACTACCCAAGAACAAAACCCCCGGGGCTGATGGATTCACCTCTGAATTCTACCAGACATGTAGAGAAGAAATAACACCGATTCTCCTTAAAGTTTTCCAAAAAATAGAAGAGGAGGGAATACTTCCAAACTCATTCTATGAAGCCAGCATCACTCTAATACCAAAACCTGGCAAAGACCTCACCAAAAAAGAAAATTACAGACCAATATCCCTGATGAACGTAGATGCAAAAATACTCAACAAAATATTAGCAAACCGAATTCAAGAATACATCAAGAGGATCATACACCATGATCAAGTGGGATTCATCCCAGGGATGCAAGGATGGTACAACATTCGAAAATCCATCAACATCATCCACCACATCAACAAAAGAAGAACAAAAACCACATGATCATCTCCATAGATGCTGAAAAAGCATTTGACAAAATTCAGCATCCATTCCTGATTAAAACTCTCAACAAAATGGGTATAGACGGCAAGTACCTCAACATCATAAAGGCTATATATGACAAACCCACAGCTAACATCATACTTAACGGCGAGACGCTGAAAGCTTTTCATCTAAGATCGGGAACAAGACAGGGATGCCCACTCTCTCCACTGTTATTCAACATAGTACTGGAGGTCCTAGCCACAGCAATCAGACAAAACAAAGACATACAAGGCATCCAGATTGGTAAAGAAGAAGTCAAATTGTCACTATTTGCAGATGACATGATACTGTACATAAAAACCCTAAAGATTCCATTCCAAAACTATTAGAACTAATATCTGAATTCAGCAAAGTTGCAGGATACAAAATTAACACACAGAAATCTGTTGCTTTCCTATACACTAATGATGAACTAACAGAAAGAGAAATCAGAAAAACAATTCCATTCACAATTGCATCAAAAAGAATAAAATACCTAGGAATAAACCTAACGAAGGAAGTGAAAGACCTGTACTCTGAAAACTACAAGACACTCCTAAGAGAAATTAAAGAGGACACTAACAAATGGAAATGCATCCCATGCTCTTGGCTAGGAAGAATAAATATTGTCAAAATGGCTATACTACCTAAAGCAATCTACAGATTCAATGCAATCCCTATCAAACTACCAACAGCTTTCTTCAATGAACTGGAACAAATAATTCTAAAATTCATATGGAACCACAAAAGACCCCGAATAGCCAAAGCAATCCTGAGAAGGAGGAATAAAACAGGGGGAATTACACTCCCTGACTTCAAGCTCTACTACAAAGCCACAGTAATCAAGACAATTTGGTATTGGCACAAAAACAGACCCACAGACCAGTGGAACAGAATAGAAAATCCAAACATTAACCCAAACATATACAGTCAATTAACATTTGATAAAGGAGCCTTGGATATACAATGGGGAGATGACAGCCTCTTCAGCAGCTGGTGTTGGAAAAACTGGACAGCTACATGTAAGAGAATGAAACTGGACTCCTGTCTAGCCCCATACACAAAGGTAAACTCAAGGTGGATCAAAGACTTGAATTTAAGTCATGAAACCATAAAACTCTTAGAAAAAAACATAGGCAAAAATCTCTTGGACATAAACATGAGCAACTTCTTCATGAACATATCTCCCCGGGCAAGGGAAACAAAAGCAAAAATGAACAAGTGGGACTATATCAAGCTGAAAAGCTTCTGTACAGCAAAGGACACCATCAGTAGAACAAAAAGACATCCTACAGTATGGGAGAATATATTCATAAAAAACGTATCTGATAAAGGGTTGACATCCAAAATATATAAAGAACTCATGCACCTTAACAAACAGAAAGCAAATAATCCAATTAAGAAATGGGCAGAGGACATGAATAGACACTTCTCCAAAGAAGAAATTCAGATGGCCAACAGGCACATGAAAAGATGCTCCACATCGCTAATCATCAGAGAAATGCAGATTAAAACCACAATGAGATATCACCTCACACCAGTGAGGATGGCCAACATCCAAAACACAAACAACAACAAATGTTGGCGAGGATGTGGAGAAAAGGGAACCCTCCTACACTGCTGGTGGGACTGCAAATTAGTTCAACCATTGTGGAAAGCAGTATGGAGGTTCCTCAAAAAACTCAAAATAGAAATACCATTTGACCCAGGAATTCCACTCCTAGGAATTTACCCTAAGAATGCAGCAGCCCAGTTTGAAAAAAGACAGATGCACCCCTATGTTTATTGCAGCACTATTTACAATAGCCAAGAAATGGAAGCAACCTAAGTGTCCATCAGTAGATGAATGGATAAAGAAAATGTGGTACATATACACAATGGAATATTATTCAGCCATAAGAAGAAAACAAATCCTACCATTTGCAACAACATGGATGGAGCTAGAGGGTATTATGCTCAGTGAAATAAGCTAAGCCAAAAAAGACAAGTATCAAATGGTTTCACTCATATGTGGAGTATAAGAACAACGAAAAAAACTGAAGGAACAAAACAGCAGCAGACTCACAGAACCCAAGAACGGACTAATAGTTACCAAAGGGAAAGGGACTGGGGAAGATGGGTGGGAAGGGAGGGATAAGAGGGAAAAAGGGGCATTATGATTGCAAATGTAATATTGGGGGGGCATGGGAAGGGCTGTACAACTATGGGATGTGAACAATTTCCAGGCATGTGTTGTTCTAATTTGTCTGATTTTTCGCATACTATTCAAGATCAAATAGACAACATTCATCATGGTATTGATTAGTTTTCACAAATGCCTGGATTGTTAAATCGGTTTTCTTTGTTTCATTGGATATGGCCTATAATTGTAGGTCTAATACTGTTATGCATTTGTATTCCTGTTCTCCTAGTGTGTGTGCGGAAGGCAGTTGTTGGTCTTTTAAAGCCAATACAAGCATATGCTACTTTTCAAGAATTAACTTCAAGAAATAAGTGATTTCTTTTAAACAACTTTGTGAAATCATATACTGATTCCCCACCTGCATTTGCTGCAAGAAAATAATCGTGTATATTGTGATTTTATCCAGAATTATAGCTGCTGGCTGACCTCTCTTTCGTATTTTATCTCCCTGTTTGTTCCCAGGAGATGGCCGGTTAGCCAGAGACGGGAAAGATTCCTCACGGGAGGAACAACCTAAGACAGGCACAGTCGCAAGGGACCTCAGGTGAGCAACGTGGGCGCCAACTGAGGTGAGGCATAGAACCCCACCCCTCCAGACGAGAGAGACATTGCCTTTGACAAGCTATGTCACAGGCCGAGCCCAGCTAATCATTATTCTGGTACCTTCCACAAATATATGCATATGCATTTGTGTCAATTAAAACAAAAAAGGGAGAAATGTGGGATTCACTTATAATTTAAGTATAAAAATCATATGAATAATCATAGTTGACTTGATTGATTATAGTAACTGAATTAGTTTCTCTGATATGACTGCCTTTGCATTGTTCACTTTGTGAGAACTTGTTCACTATGTTCCTTGCATTGTTCACCTTGTGGGAGCTTGTTCACTGTATTGGAACTTGTTCGTTGCATGGTGAGCAATAATGTCTTCTGTATTGAAAAGTTGTTAAGAGAAAAAACCTCAAAAGTTCACATCGCAAGAAAAAATAATTTGTAATATGTATGTTGAAGGATGTTAACTAAACTTACTGTGATAATCATTTCACAATTTAAAAAAAGGAAAAAATAATAATAAAAAAGAAAATTTTCCTACAAAAAAAAAATATCTATCCACCTAATACAGGATCACCTACATATATGTGAAACAAATACTGACAGAATTAAAGGGGGAAATAGAACGCAATGTATTCATTTTAGGAGACTTCAACACACCACTCACTCCAAAGGAGAGATCAACCAGACAGAAAATAAGTAAAGACACAGAGGCACTCAAAAACGTATTAGAATTCTGACATTTGCTCATATAAACATTTACCTTGTTCTTTTTAACATTTTCATAGTATTCTAGGCCTCTGTTAAATGAACCATTTTGTAGTTTTACAATATTTGTCACTATGAGGTAATCACCTAAATAAATTGATAAAAGGGAATTTTTATATATTGATTTTTTTCTGCTACTAGATGTTCAGAATTTAGCATACACTAGGAATTTTCTCACTTTAATAGTCCATATGCCTCTGGACTCTGAAGGTTATTGCTTATGAATACTTGGGTTATAAGATATATATAGAGAGAGAGAGAGAGAAAGAGAGACTGTATTACATCAGAATTAGTTTTGTTTACAACTAACATAATCCAAAAGAACAGTGGTAAAAACAAGACAGTATTTCTCTTTTACGTAAAAGTCCTGATGTTCTATGTAAGTGGTACCCCTTAGAGTTGTGCAAAGCACACCTTGTGAGACCCAAGGAAACTGTTTCAGCCCCAGCCATCACATCTGGATTCCAGCCAGTAGGAATGAGGAGTGAACAAAGAAGAGAGGGCAAGGAGTGCACCCACTACATTTTATGTTTATGGTAAAGACCACATAACTTAAAATTTATCATTTTAACATCCTTAAGTCTATGGCTAGCTTCTTGGCATTAAGTTCACTCAAATTTTCGTGCAACCATCTCTACCACCCATCTCCAGAATTACTTTTCAATCTTCCCAAATGGAAACTGTACCCATCAAACAATATTTCCGCATTCCTTTCTCCCCCAGTCCCTGGCAGCCACCACACTCCTTTCTCTCTATGAATCTGACTGCTCAAGGGATGTCATGAAAGTGGGATCACACAGCATTTGTCTTTTTGTGACTGGTTTATTTCACTTAACATCATGTCTTCAGGGTTCACCCATGTAGAGGCATGTGTCAGCATTTCCTTTTTAAAGCTGAATAAACTGCTACATTTTGTTTATCCATTTGTCCATCAATGGACACTTGGGTGGTTTCCACCTTTTGGCTAATTGTCAGTAACGATGCTATGAAACGTGGGTGTCAAAGTATCTGTTTGGGTCTTTGCTTTCAATTCTTTTGGCTATATATCCATCCACAAGTGGAATTGGTAGATCATACGGTAATTCTATTTTTAACTTTTTGAGGAATGGCCATTGTGTTTTCCATAGTGGCTGTGCCATTTTACATTCCTACTAGCAGTGCACAAGGGTTTCAGTTTCTCGACATCCTGGCCAACATATGTTATTTTGTTTTTCTGATTAAAAGCCATCCTAATGCACTGTTGTGGTTTTTATTTACTTTTTCTACTGAATGGTGAAATAAATCTCTTTTCATATACTTATTGATCATTTATATATCTTCTTTGGAAAATTATTTAACTCCTTTGTCCATATTTTAATTGGATTTTTGTTGAGTTGTAAGAGTTCTTTATATATTCTGGATATTAATCCCCTATCAGATAAATGATTTGCAAATATTTTCTCTATGGGTTTCTTTTGTATTCTGTTAATAGTGTCCTTTGATGAATAAACATTTTAAATTTTGATGTAAAAAAAAAAGAACGTATTAGAACAGATGGACCTAATGGACATCTACAGAACACTCCATCCAAAAGCAATAGGACACATATTCTAATGAAGTGCACATGGAATATTTCAAGAATAGATCATATACTAGGCCAAAAAAGAACCTCAGTAAATTCAAAAAGATTGAAATTGTACCAACCAGCTTCTCAGATCACAAAGGTATGAAACTAGAAATAAATTACACAAAAAGAACGAAAAAGCCCACAAACACATGGAGGCTTAATAACATGTTCCTAAATAATCAATGGATCAATGACCAAATAAAAACAGAGATCAAGCAATATATGGAGAAAAATTACAATGATAATTCAACACCACAAAATCTGTGGGATGCAGCGAAGGCCACGCTAAGAGGGAAATATATTGCAATACAGGCCTACCACAGGAAAGAAGAAAAATCCCAAATGAACAGTCTAAACACACAATTAATGAAACTAGAAAAGGAAGAACAAATGAGGCCCAAAGTCAGCAGAAGGAGGGACATAATAAAGATTAAAGCAGAAATAAAAAAAATTGAGAAGAATAAAACAATAGAAAGAATCAATGAAAGCAGGAGCTGGTTCTTCGAGAAAATAAACAAAATAGATAAACCCCTAGCCAGACTTATCAAGAAAAAAAGAGAGTCTACACACATAAACAGAATCAGAAATGAGAAAGGAAAAATCACTACAGATACCACAGAAATACAAAGAATTATGAGAGAATACGACGAAAACTTATTTGGTAACAAAATGGATAACTGAGAAGAAATGGACAACTTTATAGAAAAATACAACCTTCCAAGACTCACCAAGGAAGAAACAGAAAATCTGAACAGACCAATTACCAGCAAAGAAATTGAATTGGTAATCAAAAACTACCTAAGAACAAAACACCTGGACCACATGGTTTCACTGCTGAATTTTATCAGACATATAGGGAAGACATAATACCCATTCTCCTTAAAGTTTTCCAAAAAATAGAAGAGGAGGGAATACTTCCAAACTCATTCTATGTAGCCAGCATCACTCTAATACCAAAACTAGGCAAAGACATCACAAAAAAAGAAAATTACAGAATAATGTCCCTGATGAACATAGATGCAAAAATACTCAACAAAATACTAGCAAACCGAATTTAAAAATACATCAAAAAGATCACCCATCATGATCTAGTGGGATTCATCCCAGGGATGCAAGGATGGTACAATATTAGAAAATACATCAACATTATCCACCACGTCAACAAAAAGTACAAAAGCCACGTGATCATCACACATGCTGAAAAAGCATTGGCCAAAATTCAACATCCATTCATGATAAAAACTCTCAACAAAATGGGTATAGAGGGCAAGTACCTCAACATAATAAAGGCCATATATGACTAACCCACAGCCAACAGTATACTTAACAGTGAGGAGCTGAAAGCTTTTCCTTTAAGATCAGGAACAAGACAAGGATGCCCACTCTCCCCACTTTTTTAACTCAACATAGTACTGGAGGTCCTAGCCACAGCAATCGGACAATACAAAGAAATAAAAGGCATCCAGATAGGTAAGGAAGAAGTCAAACTGTCCCTGTTTGCAGATGACATGATATTGTACGTAAAAAACCCTAAAGAATCCACTCCAAAACTACTAGAACTAATATCTGAATTCAGCAAAGTTGCAGGATACAAAATTAATACACAGAAATCTGTTGCATTCCTATACACTAACAATGAACTAGCAGAAAGTGAAATCAGGAAAACAATTCCATTCACAATTGCATCCAAAAGAATAAAATACCTAGGAATAAACTAACCAAGGAAGTGAGAGACCTATACTTTGGAAACTACAAGACACTCATGAGAGAAATTAAAAAAGAAATGAATAAATGGAAACACATCCCGTGTTCATGGATAGGAAGAATTAATATTGTCAAAATGGCCATCCTCCCTAAAGCAATCTACAGATTCAATGCAATCCCTATCAAAATACCAACAGCATTCTTCAATGAACTAGAGCAAATAGTTCTAAACTTCATATGGAACTACAAAAGACCCCGAAAAGCCAAAGCAATCCTGAGAGGAAGAATAAAGCGGGAGGAATTACGCTGCCTGACTTCAAGCTCTACTACAAGTCACAGTAATCAAGAAAATTTGGTACTGGCACAAGAACAGACCCATAGACCAAAGGAACAGACTAGAGAGCCCGATATAAACCCAAGCATATATGGTCAATTAATATATGATAAAGGAGTCATGGATATACAATGGGGAAATGACAGCCTCTTCAACACCTGGTGTTGGCAAAACTGAACAGCTACATGTAAGAGAATAAAACTGGATTGTTGTCTAACCCCATACACAAAAGTAAACTCGGAATGGATCAGGGACCTGAATGTAAGTCATGAAACCATAAAACCCTTAGAAAAAAACATGGGCAAAGATCTCTTGAACATAAACATGAGCAATTTCTTCATGAACATATCTTCCCAGGTAAGGGAAACAAAAGCAAAGGTGAACAAGTGGGACTATATCAAACTAAAAGGCTTCTGTACAGCAAAGGACATCATCAGTAGAACATGGAGACATCCTACAGTATAGGAGAATATATTCATAAATGACATATCTGATAAGGGGTTGACATCCAAATTATACAGAGAGCTCACGCACCTCAACAAACAAAAAGCAAGTAAGCCAAATAAAAAATGGGCAGAGTAGCTGAGCAGACAGTTCCCCATGGAAGAAATTCAGATGGCCAACAGGCACATGAAAAGATGCTCCACATCCCTGATCATCAGAGAGGTGAAAGTTAAGGTGTCACCTCACACCAGTTAGGATGGCTAACATCCAAAGGACAAACAACAGCAAATGCTGATGAGGATGTGGAGAATGAGGTACCGTCCTACACTGCTGGTGGGAATGTAAACTAGTTCAACCATTGTGGAAAGCAGTATGGAGGTTCCTCAAAAAACTCAAAATAGAAATACCATTTGACCCAGGAATCCCACTCCTAGGAATTTACCCTAAGAATGCAGCAGCCCAGTTTGAAAAAGACATATGCACCCCTATGTTTACCACAGCAGTATTTACAATAGCCAAGAAATGGAAGCAACCTAAGTGTCCATCAGTAGATGAATGCATAAAGAAGATGTGGTACATATACACAATGGAATATTATTCAGCCATAAGAAGAAAACAAATCCTACCATTTGCAACAACATGGATGAAGCTAAAGGGTATTATGCTCAGTGAAATAAGCCAGGCAGAGAAAGACAAGTATCAGATGATTTTTCACTCATCTGTGTAGTATAAGAACAAAGAAAAAACTGAAGCAACAAAACAACAGAAGGCTCACAGAACCCAAGAATGGACTAACAGTTACCAAAGGGAAAGGAAATGGGGAATATGGGTGGGAAGGGAGGGAAAAGGGGATATTAAAATTAGCACACATAATGTAGTGGCGGGAGGGCATACAGGGAAGTATAACACAGAGAAGACAAGTAGTGATCTATAGCATCTTACTACACTGATGGACTATGTGGTGGGGACTTGATAATAGGGGGAGTCTAGAAACCATAATATTGCTCATATAAGTGTACATTAATAATAGCAAAAAAAATCATATTCAAGCAAACAAAAAATAAAAATAAAAATAAATAACCTGATCACCATAAGGATTCTTTGGCACACAGATTTATTTTAAATTCAGTGAGTGACATAACTAGTTTTTTAAGGTTCATTTTATGAACATTCACTCAAAAAAGTGCCAAAGACTGCAAATCAGATAATCTGATGAGGGATTCAGATCCAAAATATATAAAGAACTCTTAACAGCTCAATAATAAAAAGACAATTCAATCTAGATACGGGCAAAGAATTTGAAAAGACTTTTGTCAAAAAAAAATACAGACAAAAAGAATTGTTGACAAGGATATGAGAAACTGGGACCCTCGCATATTGCTGGTGAAAATGTAAAATGGTGCAATGACTTTGGAAAGCAGTTTGGAAGTTCCTCAAAATGTTAGACATAGTTACCATATGAACCAGAAATTCTGCTCCTAGCTACATACCCAAGAGAACTGAAAGCATGTCCAAACTTGTACATGAATGCTCACAACAGCAACAATATTCAGAATAGCCAAAAAGTTGAAACATCCCAAATGTCTATCAACTGATGAATGGACAAATCAAATGATGTGGTACATTCTTACAATGGAATTTAATCAGCCATAAAAAAGAACACATGCTACAACATGGATGAACCTTGAAAACATTATGCTAAGTGAAAGCAGCAGACACAAAAGACCATGTATGATTCCATTTATATGCAATGTCCAGAATAAGTAAATCCACAGAGAAATAAAGCAGATTAATGGTTGCTAGGGGCTGGAGAGAAGGAAGAATAGGGAATGACTGCTAAGGGTACAATGTTTTCTTTTTGGGGCGATAAAAATTTTCTGAAATTAGCAGTTTTAATGGTTGAACAACTCCTTAAATATACTAAAAACCATTGAATTATATACTTCAATAGGGTGAACTGAATGATATAAGACTATATATCAATAAGGCTGTTATTTTTTTCAAATGTTAAACTAGAAATAAAAATTGATACATTGTGTTAAATAAGAAAGCTTAAAACAAAGTTTAGAACTAAAGTTACCCTTTATATTAATTTGTTATATTTTGTTTAAGCTCATAAATGTTTTTAAGAATGTTATGATCCTATGATATAAATCATAAAATAAACTGCTCAAGTCTTATCCCGCACGGAAAGGATGCCTCAATTCAAACTTAAATTTCAAAATCTCCTTTATTCAGATAAACCAAATCTGTAAAATAAAAACTTCCAAATTCAAGAACAAACTCAATCATCTGTACCTGAGTCCAAATCTTCTAGTACATCAACTGTCTCTGCAGATGGCATCCACGAATAGCTGTCAAAAGCAGCCATCCGCAAGCACATCCGCAGTTTATGCCTCACCTTCATGCACAGCTCCGCCTTGTCAAAGCCCATCAGCATGTTGATAATGTCAAACCCAGAGGTAGACTTATTCTTTTGATGGACTCCTCGAATGAGTGCACACAAGGTCTGCAGAGATGAGAGAAAGAATTCTTTCTAGAGAGGAAGTCTCAAAACACAAAGGGCACTGTACCTGTAGCCTCACAACGTGACCTCAGAAACTCTTTCCTACACAGCCACCGGTCAACTGCTCTATTACTCTAAGTTCCAAAACCCAGTCTGTGAGTCTTAATATGTGCAAAATCCAGAAATTGAAAGAGGAACAGCAACTGAAACTATCGTCATCCCCTTTTGTTATTTTTTGGCCACCCTTTTTTTAAAAATTGCGCTGCAAAGACTGGAAGGTAATATTCAAAAATAAAAAATAGTTCTTGAGTTTGACTCATGGAGCTGGTAATTCCTTTATTTAAAATTCCTTTATTTAAAATTAAATTGAGTATTTACATTATAGCTTATCATTTTTAGCAATTATTTTTAATAACTATGAAAGTTATTTAAGGCCCTATATGATAACCAATTGCTTCAAATCTTAAATTCATTACAATCCCCATCACTACTTACTAGCTGTGTGAACTTGGACAAATTAGTTAATTTTCCAGTGCCTCAGTTTTCTCATCTACAAAATGGGAATGATAATAATAAGCACCCATCTCATAGGGATGTTGTAAGAAATATGTAAATTAATATTGTAAAGCACTCAGTATAGTTCCTGGAAGTGTGTTAAAGCTCCAGGAATAGTGCCTGGAACTTTCTTAAAGTTCAATGAGTATATCAGCTATTATAATAACGTACTACATTTTTATGCGTCACCAAGTGGCTCAACATCAATTTATTTTCACTGAACTAAAAACAGTTTACAATTCATGCCCCCAGAGTGAGCCACTACAATTACAGGAAATATAATCTCCAACTTTCAACTTCCAATGAGCCCCTACAACTGTGATGCTCAAAATGCAGAATTTACTGTGTCAAAGGTTAATAAAGCTGCAGTATAAACATCGTTCTTCTTTCTGGGTCATCAGCTCAAGAGGTAATTTCTACATTCCACAAATGAAAAAACTGGGATACTCAAAGTGATTTCTAACTAGTAAGTTAGAACCTTAAACCTAATCTAACAAAAATTCCAATAACATTCTTTGTGTTGTCAAGGATTCTTCACATTCTAAGCTCGTCAATCACTGCCCTAGGTACTCAGCCCAATCCAGGCTATACTAGAGTTACCAGACTATAAACTTCAGAAACTTTTGCCCATTATTCATTCAATAAAAATTACTGCTGAAGTGCTGACTATTTGTCAGGCACTGTTCTACATACTAGGGAAAAAGTATTGAATGAAAATACCAAAGTCTTTGCCCTCGAGAAGCCTATAATGTATCCCCATCAGCCCAATGCTTGGCACATAATGGTTATTCAAGAAATAATTGTTCATTGTATCTTCTTCATGATCATGCCATTAAGAATGATCATTCTTAAGGTTTTTACAGTTACAGACCCTTTTGAGAATCTAATGAAAGCTCCTTCTACAGAAAACAATACAATTTCAGGGAGTCAAAGATCCTCTGAAAACTCAGATTAAGAACTCCTGATCTAATTAGAAAATACTCTATTAAGAATGTTTTCTGATTTTTGCTGTAGACAAAGCAGCCTTGCCTCACATTTTCCTATCTCTTCCTTTCCTCAAGTAATAAGAATTCTTTCAAACATCTGCCTTGGCATTAGATCAAATTGTACAAATGGACAATCTTACTACTAGAAATGTCAGCTTGTTTAACCAGGGAGATAGCTAAATGACCAAACATGGCACAGATGTTTATTACTTAAAGAAATCAAGCAAAAAGAAAACCTCATACCTAAGGGCAATTCTAGACTCCTCAGGTACCAAAAGATATGTTACAATTCATTTCTCTTATTTAACAAGACTTCCCCAGTCTCCCAGCCTTGTACCTGCAATGCATTGACAACTCGAATTGGATGCTCCTCTCCCAGAGCCTGGATACAGTGTTGAAATAAGCAATTAATATTGTCCTTGATCTTCATTAACTCCTCACCATCAAGAGATTCAAGCTTGCCTTCTAGATACTCTAAATTCACCTACCAAAGAAACAATAAGAGCCTGAATGTATTTTTAGTGTAGCACCTAGAACACATGAGAAATCAATCTCATTTATCAGGAAAATCCACAGGTGCCACTAAGCCTTACCTTCATGAGGAAGAGCTCCTCCCAAAATCGAGGACTGCACTTACTGGGGTCCTCTGTCTGAAATCAGAAGTTAAACAGGTTCAATATCCCCAGCTAACACCAAAGCATTAAGGATATATATGAAAGGGTCACTACACATAATCAACCTTACCTTTCAAAATTAACATTGAAAATGCTTGGTCATTCAAAACTGTTCTAATGGGGAACAACAATTTTTGGGGTTTTTTTCCCAAATGGAAGATATTGTGCACAGATGTATATTCCATTCACCAAAAGTTAAATGGCTCCAAGAATCTTTCTCTTCTAGCAAGAAGTGAACCTAACCATCTGAATAAGTTAGTCACATTATGGTATGTCCCCATGTTTTTTTTTGGTGCTCAGTCTTCAAAGCCCATTCACATACACAAAATAAAATGGCCCAGGGAGCCAGGTATGGTAGATACTATCATTATCCTCCTTTCAGGAAAGAAAAAGTCCACAAAGTTAAGTTACTTACATCCAGATCATTTAAGTAATACTGCCATGGTGTTTACAATATCCTGTGTTGACTGTACTTACCCTCCTGTATGGATTTAGTCCTCTGGACAGAGCTTTTAATATGCTCTTTCCTCAATTCAAGTTGGCCCAAAAGGCTAGCAAAATTACAGTGCTAAACTCCAAAATTTCTTAGCAGTGACTTCAAATACAAATTCGAGAAAAATCAGAGGCTTCTTGTTAATAAGCAAGTAAGAAAGAGAATCCCTTAGTTAGAGGAAAGCTTATGACGTAAAACAAGTAGTCAACTGCCCACTATCAGCCTCCTTAAGTAGACCTTTTAAAGTTACTACCAAAAACTAATGTCTTCATTAAGAGTTCCCGATCTAATAAGAAAATGCTATAGTAGGAATCTCTTCTCAATTTTTAATTGAGAATGACAGAAAAAAGCAAGATTTCTGGCCTTCTCATTAAAGTCATCATTTAGTGAATTCTTTTCATCCCTTTCTCTCAAATCCTCTCCTCAGGAGGGGTCACCTTTGACTCTCACACTTCTGTAATGACATTTTGTTGTCTATATGCGAAACTCAGGGAACTCATGAAGCTGGCACTTCCCATCCTCAAAGCTCAATCAAGAGTCCTACATGTGCCAACCTTACTTAACAAAAAAAGAGACCTAATAGGATCCTGTACCAACTCATTTTCTCTGTATAACCACCTGTACTAACCTGGGCAATTCTGTATTCATTTTCTGCATGCCAAACTCTGTCTCTAAGGCTTGCCCAGAGTTAGAAGTTTTACTTGATCACATTATTTATCCCGGGGCTATGTGGCAAAGTTGACAAGTAAGGGCATCAGACACTAGGATTCACATCATGACTCCATCACCTTCCAGGTGTGATCCCCAACTTCCTCACATTTAAGATGCTCTTTTACATGGCATATGTAAAAACATGGCCCTCTTGCAGCATTCTTGTCAGAATTAGAACGAATGTATTTAGTGCTATACTTAGAAAAATGTCAGGCACATAGTAGGAAGTCAACATATGGTAACTCTTTTTACAAGCATAATTCTGTCTTACATGTACTCCTTATGATCAGAATTTCAGAAGGCAAGATACCCTGCAGGGTATCTAATCACTTGAACCTTCCCTGATAGGGTAAATTTTACAGCATAGGCTTGGACCACAGTCTATCAGCAGTTATAAAGACCCAAAGAAATCCCCAATCCAATTGATAATAATTCATCAGTTATCTCAAATAGTTGGAGAATGAGATAGTCTAAATAAGCAATTGTTCTGTCCACTAACAACTTGAGATGGAATATAATAGCGCATCTTTTAAAAATATTTCAATTGTAGAATTCTGGGCCAAAAGGAACTTTAAGGGATACCTAAGAAAGAAGGGTCCTTACATCATATCATAAAGAAAACAAGTCTTTCTTACTCAGAAAAGAACCTTCCTGAGCCTTCCTCTCTACTTTTGACTGTTTTATCCAGCTCATGGCAACAATCTGTAAGAACAACATAATAACAACCTATATCAATTAATACATTATCATAATTTCTACCATGAGAGAGCTCACTCTCACCCTTGCTCTTCCTCCCTCTAAAGAACTGGAAGATAGCAGGCTGAGGTGAGGTTATTTTTCATTTTGGAACAAGAAACTAAGGAGTCAAGCTGTGCAGCATATCAGGACTCCAAGCCTTACCATGAAGATCTCATCATACATCAGCACCACTTTTTCCTTCAGTGGTTTCTTGGAGGCTGAAGATTTCCGGAGCAAACCCCCTCGTTTCTCTACCTGTGCCATGGTTAAAGAATCTGTAAAAAGAAAGCCAATCAGTGCTAGAAATGCTCTCCAAGATGCTGGTGAGTCTACTGAAATACCTCTCAATGGGAAATTTTTTAGGAAGAAGAAATGATAATCAACCATGTAATAGATCTTCTACATCTGTCCAACACCCCATTTCCTAACCAGGTAATTTCAAGGTTTAAATCATTACTTAGCCTACAGGAAAACACATTTTATATCCTTAAAACATGCCAGTGGACAAGGCTTATCCAAAGCCAAGAAGGAAAGTGTAACTAGCTCCATCTATAATAGGTCTGGCCATATATTTAAGGTTGATGGAAGGAAAGCTGCAAAGCACACACAGCCCAGAGACTGATGGTGAAGTTAAATTTCAAGTATTGATTGAGCTTAGGACCATTAAGGCAGGAAGTGTGCCGCAGACTGATGTGCTCCATTGATTTCCCCAAAGTATGTAGTTCTCATCACTGAAAAGTACTTGGCCTTCACTGCCTCATAAATCACACTGCACTTGACTGTCTTCAGAAATTCCTCTGGAAAGAGACCCAAGGCAGAAAATAGCAGGTAAAAGGCCAAAAATTAAATCTGACTTCAAAATAACCAAACATAACAACATACTCCTTTCAAATTTAATTACAGATATTTGTAACTCTATTACAGATCAAACTTCAATGTATTTTTCAATTCTATATAAAAGCAATTCCATGAATCATGTCCAAATTTTCCCATCTTGTTTCAAGGAATTCTCAATTTTTTATAAGTGAAAATTTGAAATCCCACAGTTCTCTACTGTGGATTTACATGTATTTCTACACTTTCCAGATTCTTTCTATTGTTGACAAAATTCTTGTCTCTCTCTTAGATCCTAGGCTCTAATTGTGAATTTTAATCTCACTCAAAGGCAAGTATGGGGGTTAGTGAGGAGCCTGATCTTACTTCCAGACAAATCCAAACAAAGCATAACAAAATTAATTCTGTCCAGTGACTTTTGCAAAATACAGACTATCTTTCCAAAGTTTTATTTAAGGAAGAGATGCACCCAATAGCACAAAATATTCTACCTCAGACATTGTTTTTCTCTAATACATATAACCAAAAAGGAGATTCACCTTTGAACACAAAAAAAACAAAGCACAGAAAATTTCCCCAGCTAGGTATTAAGCATCTTTAGCACAGGGACTATTATCATACACTTTTTCTATAAGCACTTGGCTCGTGGCATTTGCTCAGTGTATGTTCATCACTGATTCTGAAATATGCGGGGGTAAAAAAACCCTGAAAAGTCCTAAGTCTGACCTAAAATTTTAGTAAGATCTATCTCTATCAAGGCCTCAATGAGCCCCCAAATTCCATTATGGTCCAGAGAAAACTGAAGGAAAAAATAAAAAAAACAACAGAAAGAAAGAGAAAATTCTTTCAGGCAATTTATACTATATTGATCATGGCTTTCCCTTAAAACATGAAATACAGCCTCCATTCAAAACATTCCTGTGTCTTTTAAATAGGTTGTCAAGAGGAAGATATCCTTATCAGGGCAATAAATTGGAAATCAAGAGGATCCTATTAAAATAAATCAAAAGTAATGCAATTCTAAGCTTAGAGGATATAGATCTTTTGTGTGCTGAGCTTCAACCAGTTGATTAGCAGGAATAGCAGGAACCAGGAGTTCCTAGATGTGAAAAGCACATGTTTACAAATATCCCCCTCTGAGGATTTATAATTGGGTTACAGCTAATCAATGTCCACCTCAAATCTAATAAGCTCACTTTCTCTATTTCAAAATCAATACTTTCTAATAAGCAAAAGGGAATAGGAGAAAAGGAAAAACAATTCCAATCCAAATACCAAATTTCCTAAGAAGTTAAATTATTTTCATCACTCTCTTTCCATTTGGAGCAGGGGGAAATTCAACCAAGGGTCTCAACTCATTACTCTCTGTCATCATCACAGGCAATTGGATTTTACCACCCAAGCTGTCTGAAATGTGACTGGAAACTGACAGCATAAAGTCTTCTCCTCCTGCCAGCACTTCTACCCATGAAACAGAGCAAAGAAGGGCATTTCTAGGGCGGTGTGCTGGGAGAAGTATAGAACTCTCATAAAATTTTTTGGGGGGATGGGTGTCTCAGAAATGAAGCCTGTGCTCCTAAATTTGAAATTATATATCTGAATGATAGAACAGTAAATTGCAGCACCTCAGTAATGTGAGTGTAATTTGTTTACATCCTCCCAGTGTTTTTTTTTCCTTTTCATACCCCTCCATTATAAGAGAACCAGGACCAGCTGAGGAACAGCAAGGCACAATGGAACAACCAGCAGAAGTAAGACTAGAACACAGGTCTCCTAACCAACTAGATGATATTAAACCTCTGTGCCTCTCAATTTCCACCAAGTAAAACAAGAGGACTGTACTAGACATACCACCTAATGATTCTTTCAGCACCACTGAAATACCACAAACACACAAGGCACACTTAGTAAAGCACTACTTTAAGTACTATGGGTTTACAAAGAGCAAACTCCAGATACGATCCTCTGAGAGCTCACAATCTATTTACAGAGACAGACACCTAATAGCCCATAGCACAAGGCAAATCATGAGAGATAAACAGAAAAAGTGTGAAGAAAATGCTATGAGACCACAAGGAAGGGAAAGAAGTGTTCTATGACTATGCTATGACTTCTGTTGATGCAGGCTTTTAAATCCTTCTGGTGAAGAAGCAAATATAGCAAAGCCACAGTAATCCCACACAAACGCCACCTAGGCTTTAACACAGTTTCTCAGAAATAAGACATAATAAGCAAAGCATAAAAAAGAATCAGACAACTTAACATTAACTTCATCTACCATCAAACTTAGGAATAGCTTCAAATCCTGCAAACTCAATGGTAAATCAATGAAGTCTTTGATTCCTAAACCTCAGGACTGCTGGCCCCATGACCTGCAGCACAACTTCTCTCTGAAAAACTCAAGTCATACAACTTTTAGTTATATCTTAAAGCAATCCAGCCACACACTTCTTAAATGCACACCACTTCGCATCCCTACAGGATGAAATAGCCAAATATCAAGATTTTAAAACCTAAAGCCAAACTCTTCTAATGCCTAATATGCAAGAAAGGCTATTTATTTTGTCTTCTTGAGCACAATATATGCCAACTCAAGTATCCAAAAATTAATTTCATAGAAATTCACTGACTTCAAGAGAGTTACCAAAAGTCTTGGTATTGTATCTATATGAGATGATAGATGTAAACTAAACCCACTGGGGTAATCATTTCAAAATATATGTAAATCATACATCATGTCGTATACCTTAAACATAAACAGTGATGTATGTCAATTATTTCTCAATAAAATTGGGGAAAATATCTAAAAAAAAAGTCTTGTGTTTTAGTCTCAATTTTTATATACGCATTCTATAACCTTAAGTTTCCTTTCCCTCTCTGGGCTCCAATTTCCCAATCTGTAAAATGACATGGCAAGGATATGCAGAAAAGGGAACCTCTGTGCACTGCTGGTGGGAATGTAAATTTGTACAGCCACTATGATTAGGTTCCTCAAAATATTAATAAAACTAGCATATGATCCAGCAAGGCCACTTCTGTGTATATATCCAAAGGAAATGAAATCATTATCTTGAAGAGAAATATGCACCCCCATGTTCACTGCAGAATTATGCACAATATAATGGAAACAACCTAAGTGTCCACTGACGATGAGTGCACAAAGAAAATGTAGTATAAACCTACAATGGAATATTATTCAGCCACACAAAAAAGGAAATCCTGTCCTTTGCAACAACATGGATGAATCTTGAGAGCATTATGCTATATGAAATAAGTCACAGAAAGACAAATACTGTATGATCTCACTTATATGTGGAATCTAAAAAAGCTGAACTCACAGAAACAGAGAGTAGATTGGTAATTGCCAGGGACTGGCGAGGGGGGGAAATTAGGAAATGTTGGTCAAAGCGTACAAACTTCCAGTTACAAGATAAGTGTTGTATAAAAGATATCTTTAAGAAGCTGAAGGAATTTGAATATGGCCTGAATATGAGATAATATTTAGGAATTATTACTGCTTTTCTTAGGTGTGATAATGGGATCTGAGACTGCTAGGAGTATATTTTTTTTAGGAGCTGAAGGCTGACTAAAGTAGCTGAAGGTGACATGAAACGATGTTTGCAACTTATTTTCATATGATTCAGAAAAAAAGAGATGATAGATAAAATTAACAATAGCTGAAACTAGTTGGGTATATAATGACCAACTTTATGTAGGCTTGAAATTTTTCATAATAAGTTTTTCATAATAAATGGTCAGGAGAAAAAAGATGAGTAAGTTCTGGGGAGCTAATGTACAACACAATAACTATAGTTAACAATACTGTATTGTACACCTGAAAGTTGCTAGGAGTAAATCTTTAATATTCTCACCACACACAAAAGTTAATTACGTGAGGTGACAGATGTGTTAACTAAACTTATCATGGTAATCATTTCACAGAATACACATATATCAAATAGTATAACTTAAAGGAATGAAACATGATGATATATATCAAGTGTATCGCAATAAACCTGGGGGGAGAAGCCATGGAACAGTCCTCTGTAAGTTTCCAAATTTTCTGAGGTTCTAGGTTCATACTTGTGATAGAATATTAGCAAGTATTGCCCTCTCTTCCCTGTTGAGGGAGTCTCCAAAATACTAATGTAGGTAGATGTTGAGGTAAACATCCTAAAATATTTCAACCAGTATATAAGAAAACAAAGAGGAGAGGAGAGAGAAAATAAAAACTGATTGGAGAAAGAAAGAAAATGAATAAACAAATGTGCCTTTCATCTAGAAAGAAAAAACTTGCATAGATCGGGAATTCATCCATTCACTCAACAAATATTTATTGGGCACCTTTTAGGCACTAAGCACTAGGGATACAGCAGTGAAGAAGACAGACAAAATCTCTTCTTTCACAGTTTTCATTCTAGAAGTGAAAAAGACAACAAACAAGTTAAACAGTGGTAAGTACCTTGAAAATAGACTGTCTAGGGATCTACATTGACTAAGAGATTAAAGTAGGCCTCTATGAGAAGTGATACATGAGCTAAGACCAAAACAGCAGGAAGGAAACAGCCATGTGAAAATCTTGGGAAAAGTGTCTAGACAGAGGGAACAGCAAGTACAAAAGCACCAAAAATTTGAACATACCTGGCATATTTGAGAAATAGAAATGCCAAAGTGCCTAAAGTATAAACATTCCCTTTTTGAAATGTTTTTGTAAAGTTTATTAAAGTGGGTATTTTGTGTTTATTTGAGTTAATATATAAAGAGAATTCAAATGTCCATCAGCAATAGGATGGGAAAATTGTAATATATTCATTCAACAGAATACTTCACAGAAATTTAAAAGAACTAATTATTGAAACAATCATCTCAATAGATGCTGAAAAAGCATTTGACAAAATTCAATATCCATTCATGACAAAAACTCTCAACAAAATGGGTATAGAGGAAATATACCTCAACATAATAAAGGCCATATACAACAAATCCACAGCTAACATCATACTCAATGGCAAAAAGCTGAAAGCTTTTCCTCTAAAATGAGGAACAAGACAAGGATGTCCACTCTCACCACTTTCATTCAACATAGTACTGGAGGTCCCAGCCACAGCAATTAGACAAGGTAAAGAGATAAAAGATATCCAAATTGGTAATACAGACATAAAACTGTCCCTATTTGGAGGTGATACTACATATAGAAAACCCTAGATTCCACCAAAAAAATATTAGAACTAATAATTGTATTCAGCAAAGTAGCAGAATACAAAATTAATACCCAGAAATCTGTTGCATTCCTATATACTAACAACAAACTAGTAGAAAGAGAAATCAGGAAAATAATTCCATTTACAATTGCATCCAAAAGAACAAAATACCTACAAATACACCTAACTAAGGAGGTGAAAGACCTGTACTCTGAAACTGTAATATACTCATGAGAGAAATTAAGACGCAAGTAACTCGAAATCTATCCCAGGCTCACAGATGGGAAGAATTAATATTGTCAAAATGGCCATCCTGCCCAAAGCAATTTACATATTCAATGCAATCCCTATCAAAATACCAGCATTTTTCAATGAACTACAGCAAAGAATCCTAAAATTCACATGGAACCACATAAGACCATGAATAGCCAAAGCAATCTTCAGAAAGACCAAAGCTGGGGGTATTATGCTTGCTGATTTCAAGCTATACTACAAAACTACCATACTCAAAAGAGTATGGTACTGGCAAAATAACAGATATAGATAAATGGAACAGAATAGAGACCCCAGATATAAACCCATTCATATATGATCAATTAATGATAAAGGAGCCATGAATGGGAAAAGACAGCCTCTTCAATAACTGGTTTTGGGAAAACTGTGCAGCTACATGTAAGAGAATGAAATTGGATTACTGTCTAATTCCATACACAAAAGTAAACTCAAAATGGATTAAAGACCTAATGTAAGACATGAAACCATAAAACTCTTAGAAGAAAACATAGGCAAAAAATCTCTTGAACATAAGCATGAGCAATTATTTTCTGGACACATCTCCCCAGGCAAGGAAAAAAGATGAACAAGTGGGACTACATCCAACTAAAAAGCTTCTGTACAGCAAAGGACACCATCAATAGAACAAAAGGCAGCCTAAGTATGGGAGAATACATTTGCAAATGATTTACACAATAAGGAGTTAACATCCAAAATATATAAAGAACTCATGATATTCAACACCAAAAAATCAAATAACCTGATTAAAAACTGGGCAGAAGACCTAATAGACATTTTTCCAAAGAAGAAATAGATAGCCAAAAGGCACATAAGAAGATGCTCCACATTGCTAATAATCAAGGAAATGGGAATCAAAACCACAATGACATATCACTTCACACCAGTTAGAACAGCTACTATTCAAAAGACAAGATGTAAGGAGTGTTGGTGAGGATGCAGAGAAAAGTAAACCTTCCTTCATTGTTGGTAGGAATGCAAATTGGTGCAGCCACTGTGGAAAACAGTATGGAGGTTCCTCAAAAACTAAAAATAGAAATACCTTATGACCCAGTAATTCCACTTCTAGGAATTTACCCAAAGAAAACAAAATCCCTGATTTGAAAAGACATATGCTCCCCTATGTTTATCACCCACATTATTTACAATAGCCAACATAAAGAAGCAACCAACGTGTCCATCAATAGATGAATGAATAAAGAAGATGTGGAAGGTACATATACACAACGGAATATTATCCAGCCACAAAAAAGGTAAAGAAATCCTGCCATTTGCTACAATGTGGATGGACTTACAGGATATTATTTAAACTGCAGTAAGCCAGACAGAGTAAGAAAAACACCATGTGACTTCACTCATTTCTGGAATCTAAAAACAAAAGAAAACAAAATAAACAATAACAGTAGATTTGAGGGGCTCAAGATGGTGGCATGAACAGAGTAGCAGAAATCTCCTCCCAAAACCATATATATTTTTTAAAATACAACAAATACAACTATTCCTAAAAGAGAGACCAGAAGATACAGTACAACAGCCAGGCTACATCTACATCTGCGAGAACTCAGCATCTCACGAAGGGGGTAAGATACAAAGCCATGACCTGGCAGGACTCGAGCATTCCCGCTACCCAAGCTCACTGGCGGGAGGAAAAGAATCAGAGTGGGGAGGGAGTGGAAGCACAGGACTGCTAAATAACCAGCCCTGGTGATCTGCACTGGGAGCACAGACACACATCACATGGTGTACTGGATATTAGGGAAACAGAAGAGCAGGATCCGAGACTAAGACTGCGAGCTGGTCCCCACAGCTAGCTCCCCTGGGACAAAAGAAAAGTGGGCACTTTTTTAAAAGTCTTAAAGGGACAAGGGCACAACAGCTAAAGAAAATGATCCCAGCACACTCAGCCCAGCAGGCTAGGAATCTTAAGGAACTTCGGGCCCCCTAACCTCCTCCGGCTAAAGCACCCCCAAAGCACCTCACAGTGATAAGCAGCCTGCCATTTATTCCCCCCAGCCGGCGCTGCAAACGGACCGGCTGACCGGCCACAGCTGCACAGCAGCCAAAGAGCGGCCCCGCCCACAGCAACCACACAGAATATCCTCCCAGAGTGCAACTAACCAAGACGGGCTATGGAAGCCAGAGCAAGGTCCAGAAGGTAGAAGGGGCACCGTCCTCACAGCAGAACACACCCAGCGTGGCTGCAACACCCCGCGCTGCTCTAAGCTAGCCTGAGGGAGGCCCTGCGAACAGCAGCTATGGGGATTATCCCAGAGACTGCCTCCCAGTGTGCGGGTAACTGGCACAGGCAGCGGAAGCCAGAGCAAGGTCCAGAAGACACAAAGGGGCACCATCCTCACAGTAGAATGCACCCGGCATGGCTGCCACCACCTGCAGTGCTCTAGGCTAGCCTGAGGGCGGCCCTGCCCATGGCAGCTCAGGAGATTATCCCAGAGACTGCCCTCCAGTGTGCGGGTAACCGGCACAGGCTGCAGAGAAGGACAAGACGAACAACAAGCAGGAAGGGACTCTGTTCTCCCAGCTGACACATGTGCCACCTGCCTGCAAACACTTCTATTGCCATGAAAAGACAGAAGAATCTGGTCCAGTTATAAATCACTCAGACAACTCCAGAGAGAGGGCCTGGTGGGACAGATTTAACCAATCTACCTGAAAAAGAATTCAAAATAAAAGTGATAAGCATGCTGATGGACCTACAGAGAAATATGCAAGAGCTAAGGGATGAAGTCAGGAGGGAGATTACAGAAATGAAACAATCGATAGATGGGCTTAAGAGCAGACTGGACGAGGTACAAGAGACTGTTAATGGAACAGAAATCAGAGAACAGGAGTACACAGAACCTGAGGCAGAGAGAGATAAAAGGACCTCTAGGAATGAAACAATATTGAGAGAACTGTGTGACCAATCCAAACGGAACAATATTTGCATTATAGGGGTACCAGAAAAAGAAGAGAGATTAAAAAAGACAGAAAATGTCTTTGAGGAAATAATTGCCGAAAACGTCCCCAAGCTGGGGAAGGAAATAGTCTCTCAGACCATGGAACCCACAGACCTCCCAACACAAGGGACCCAAGAATGACAACACCAAGACATATAATAATTAAAATGGCAAAGAACTAAGACAAGGAGAGAGTATTAAAGGCAGCCAGAGAGAGAAAAAAGATCACCTACAAAGGAAAACCCAGCAGACTATCATCACACTTCTCAACAGAAACCTTACAGGCCAAAAGAGAATGGCATGATACATTTAATGCAATCAAACAGAAGGGCCTTGAACCAAGAATACTATATCCAGCACGATTATCATTTAAATTTGAGGGAGGGATTAAACAATTCCCAGACAAGCAAAAGTTGCTGGAATTTGCCTCCCACAAAACTCCTCTACAGGATATTTTAAAGGGACTGCTCTAGATGTAAGCACTCCTAAGGCTAAATAGATGTCACCAGAGAAATTAATATCACAGCAAAGAAAGCAGGCCATCCAAACACTAACTAAAGGCAAAAATAAAATTAACCATTCACAAAAAGAGTCAAAGGAAACACAAAAGAGTACAGAATAAAACACCTAACATATAAAGAATGGAGGAGAAAGAATAAGAATGGAGAGAAATAAAGAATAATTAGACTGTTTATAATAGCTTAATAAGAGAGTTACATTAGTCTGTTAGATAGTAAAGAAGCTACCCTTGAACCTTTGGTAACCACAAATCCAAAGCCTGCAACAGCAATAAGTACATATCTATCAATAATCACCCTAAATGTAAATGGACTGAATGCACCAATCAAAAGACACAGAGTATCAGAATGGATAAAAAAGCAAGACCCATCTACATGCTGCTTACAAGAGTCTCACCTCAAACCCAAAGATATACACAGACTAAAGGTGAAGGGATGGAAAAAGATATTTCATGCAAACAATAAGGAGAAAAAGGCAGGTGTTGCAGTACTTGTATCAGACAAAACAGACTTCAAAACGAAGAAAGTAGCAAGAGATAAAGAAGGACATTACATAATGATAAAGGGGGCAGTCCAACAAAAGCATATAACCATTATAAATATATATGCATCCAATACAGGAGCACCAACATATGTGAAACAAATACTAACAGAATTAAAGGAGGAAAGAGAATGCAATGTATTTCATTTTAGGAGACTTCAACACACCATTCACTCCAAAGGTCGGATCAAGCAGACAGAAAATAAGCAAGGACACAGAGGCACTGAACAACACACTAGAACAGATGGACCTAACAGACATCTACAGAACTCTACACCCAAAAGCAGCAGGATACACATTCTTCTGAAGTGCACATGGAACATTTTCCAGAATAGACCACATACTAGGCCACCAAAAGAACCTCAATAAATTAAAAAATACTGAATTTCTACCAACCAACTTCTCACATCACAAAGGTATAAAACAAGAAACAAATTCTACAAAGAAAACAAAAAGGCTCACAAACACATGGAGGCTTAACAACATGCTCCTAAATAATCAATGGATCAACGACCAAATTAAAACAGAAATCAAGCAATATATGGAGACAAATGACAACAACAACACAAAGCCCCAACATCTGTGGGACACAGCAAAGGCAGGTCTAAGAGGAAAGTATATTGCAAGCCAGGCTATTTAAAGAAGGAAGAACCATCCCAAATGAATAGTCTAAAGTCACAATTACTGAAATTGGAAAAGAAGAACAAATGAGGCCCAAAGTCACCAGAAGGAGGGACATAATAAAGATCAGAGAAGAAATAAATAAAATTGAGAAGAATAAAACAACACAAAAAATCAGTGAAACCAAGAGCTGGTTCTTTGAAAAAATAAACAAAATAGACAAATCCCTAGCCAGACTTATTAAGAGAAAAAGAGAATCTACACGCATAAACAGAATCAGAAATGAGAAAGGAAAAATCACAATGGACCCCACAGAAATACAAAGAATTATTAGAGAAAATCTCTATGCTAACAAGCTGGAAAACCTAGAAGAAATGGACAACTTCTTAGAAAAATACAACCTTCCAAGACTGACCAAGGAAGAAACAGAAAATCTAAACAGACCAATTACCAGCAACGAAACAGAACCAGTAATCAATAAACTACCCAAGAACAAAACGCCTGGACCAGATGGATTCACCGCTGAATTTTATCAGACATATAGAGAAGACATAATACCCATTCTCCTTAAAGTTTTCCAAAAAATAGAAGAGGAGGGAATACTTCTAAACTCATTCTATGAAGCCAGCATCACTCTAATACCAAAACTAGGCAAAGACACCACAAAAAAAGAAAATTACAAACCAATATCCCTGATGAACATAAATACAAAAATACTCAACAAAATATTAGCAAACCAAATTCAAACACACATCAAGAGGATCATACACCATGATCAAGTGGGATTCATCCCAAGGATGCAAGGATGATACAACATTCGAAAATCCTTCAACATCATCCACCACATCAACAAAAAGAAGAACAAAAACCATATGATCATCGCCATAGATGCTGAAAAAGCGTTTGACAAAATTCAACATTCATTCATGATAAAAACTCTCAACAAAATGGGTATAGACGGCAAGTACCTCAACATCATGAAGGCCATATATGACAAACCCACAGCTAACATCATACTTAACAGCGAGAAGCTGAAAGCTTTTCACCTAAGATCGGGAACAAGACAGGGATGCCCACTCTCCCCACTGTTAGTCAACATAGTACTGGAGGTCCTAGCCATGGCAATCAGACAAAACAAAGAAATACAAGGCATCCACATTGGTAAAGAAGAAGTCAAACTGTCACTATTTGCAGATGACATGATATTGTACATAAGAAACCCTAAAGACTCCACTCCAAAACTACTAGAACTAATATCTGAATTCAGCAAAGTTGCAGGATACAAAATTAATATGCAGAAATCTTTCCTATACACTAACGATGAACTAGCAGAAAGAGAAATAAGGAAAACAATTCCATTCACAATTGCATCAAAAAGAATAAAATACCTAGGAATAAACCTAAACAAGGTAGTGAAAAACCTATACCCTGAAAACTATAAGATACTCATAAGAGAAATTGAAGAGGACACTAATAAATGGAAACTCATCCCAGGCTCTTGGCAATCTACAGATTCAACGCAATCCCTATCAAAATACCAACACCATTCTTCAACGAAGTGGAACAAATAGTTCTAAAATTCATATGGAACCACAAAAGACCCCAAATAGCCGAAGCAATCCTGAGAAGGAAGAATAAAGCAGGGGGGATCTCGCTTCCCAACTTCAACCTCTACTACAAAGCCACATTAATCAAGACAATTTGGTACTGGCACAAGAACAGACCCACAGACCAGTGGAACAGAATAGAGTGTCCGGTTATTAACCCAAAAATATACGATCAATTAATATATGATAAAGGAGCCATGGATATACAATGGGGAAATGACAGCCTCTTCAACAGCTGGTGTTGGAAAAACTGGACAGGTACATGTAAGAGAATGAAACTGGATCATTGTCTAACACCATAAACAAAAGTAAGTTCAAAATGAATCAAAGATCTGAATGTAAGTCATGAAACCATAAAACTCTTAGAAAAAAACATAGGCAAAAATCTCTTGGACATAAACATGAGTGACTACTTCATGAACATATCTCCCCGGGCAAGGGAAACAAAAGCAAAAATGAACAAGTGGGACTATATCAAGCTGAAAAGCTTCTGTACAGCAAAGGACACCATCAGTAGAACAAAAAGACATCCTACAGTATGGGAGAATATATTCATAAATGATGTATCCGATAAGGGGTTGACATCCAAAATATATAAAGAGCTCACAAACCTCAATTAACAAAAAGCAAATAAGCCAATTAAAAAATGGGCAGAGGAGCTGAACAGACACTTCTCCAAAGAAGAAACTCAGATGGTCAACAGGCACATGAAAAGATGCTCCACATCACTAGTCATCAGAGAAATGCAAATTAAAATCACAATGAGATATCACCTCACACCAGTGAGGATGGCCAACATCCAAAAGACAAACAACAAATATTGGCATGGATGTGGAGAAAGGAGAACCCTCCTACACTGCTGGTGGGAATGCAAATTAGTACAACCATTGTGGAAAGCAGTATGGAGGTTCCTCAAAAAACTCAAAATAGAAACACCATTTGACCCAGGAATCCCACTCCTAGGAATTTACCCTAAGAATGCAGCAGCCCAGTTTGAAAAAGACATATGCACCCCTATGTTTATCGCAGCACTATTTACAATAGCCAAGAAATGGAAGCAACCTAAGTATCCATCAGTAGATGAATGCATAAAGAAGATGTGGTACATATACAATGGAATATTATTCAGCCATAAGAAGAAAACAAATCCTACCATTTGCAACAACATGGATGGAGCTATAGGGTATTGTGCTCAGTGAAATAAGCCAGGCCGAAAAAGACAAGTATCAGATGATTTCACTCTTACGTGGAGTATAAGAACAAAGAAAAAACTGAAGGAACAAAACAGCAGCAGGTTCACAGAACCCAAGAATGGACTAACAGTTACCAAAGGGAAAGGGACTGGGGAAGATGGGTGGGAAGGGAGGGACAAGGGGGGAAAAGGCCATTACGATTAGCAGACATAATGTCGGGGGTGGGCACGGGGAGGGCTGTACAACTCAGAGACGACAAGTAGTGATTCTACAGCATCTCACTACGCTGATGGACAGTAACTGTAGTGGGGTATGTGGTGGGGACTTGATGATGCAGGGAGTCTAGTAACCATAATGTTGCACATGTAATTGTAAATTAATGATACCAAAATAATAAAATAAATAAAATAAAATTACAGTAGATTTATAAACACTGATAAGTGACTGGTGGTTACCATGGGGTTGGGATGGGGGTTGGGGGTGGTGAGGGGGATAAAGGAGGCACAAAAATTCTCAATCACATATAAGTTGGTCAAGAGAATGATAGTGCAGCATGGAGAATATAGCCAACGATTCTGTAACATCGTTCTATGTTGACAGATAGTAACCACACTAGATGGGGTGACGATTTAATAATTTGGGTAATGCGGGAACCACTGTGTTACATACTTGAAACTAATATAAGATTGTATATCAACTATATTTCAATTAAAAAATAAAATAAAAAAGAACAAGTTATTGAAATAATATTGATAAATTTCACAAATGTTTAATAAAATAGCTGAAAGAAAAAGAGTACAAACTAATGATTCCATTTATATGAAGTTCATTCCAAAAAGGCAAAATTATGGTAACAGAGGTCAGAAGAGTAGTTATTCTTAGTTGGGAGATGAGTGGGAAGGAGCACAAGGAAGCCTTCTAAGGTGTCAGATATATGCTTTATCTTTACCTGGAGGACAAACAAATGTGTACATATGTAAAACAAAAATCAAGTTGTACATCTCAAATTATGTGAGTGTACTTTACATTATGTAAGTGTATACTATTCCTCAATCTGAAAGAATGTCTGTACTCACACACCTCAACAACCAAAAAGTAAGTAACTCAATTAAAAAATGGGCAGAGGGTATGAACAGACAATTCTCCAAAGAAGAAATTCAGATGGCCAACAGACACATGAAAAGATGCTCCACATCGCTAATTATCAGGGAAATGAAAATTAAAACCACAATGAGATATCACCTCACACCCATTAGGATGTCCAGCATCGAAAAGACTAATAACAACAAATGCTGGTGAAGATGCAGAGAAAGGGGAACCTTCCTACACTGCTGGTGGGAATGTAAGCTAGTTCAACCATTGTGGAAAGCAGTATGGAGGTTCCACAATAAACTAAAAATAGAAATACCATTTGACCTGGGAATTCCACTCCTAGGAATTTACCCAAAGAATACAAGTTCTCAGATTCAAAAAGACATATGCACCCCTATGTTTATCGCAGCACTATTTGCAATAGCCAAGATATGGAAATAACCTAAGTGTCCATCAGTAGATAAATGGATAAAGAAGAGATGGTACATATACAAAATGGAATACTATTCAGCCATAAAAAAGAAACACATCCTACCATTTGCAACAACATGGAGGGTATTATGCTCAGTGAAATAAACCAGGCAGAGAAAGACAAGCACCAAATTATTTCCCTCATTTGTGGAGTATAACAACAAAACAAAACTGAAGGAACAAAACAGCAGCAGACTCACAAATTTCAAGGGACTGCGGTTACCAAAGGGGATGGGTGGGGGAGGGCAGGTGGGGAGGGAGGGAGAAGGGGATTAAGGGGTATTATGATTTGTACACATGGTATGGGGAGGATCATGGGGAAGACAGTGTAGCACAGAGAAGACAAGTAGTGACTCTGTGGCATCTTACTACACTGATGGACAGTGATTGCAATGAGTATAGGGGGACTCAATAATATGGGTGAATGCGGTAACCACATTGATTGTTTTTTATGTGAAACCTTCATAAGAGTGTATATCAATAAAACCTTAATAAAAAATTGTATATAAAAAAATGTCTGTGTGTTCATACATAAATGAAAATTTAAAGCATCCATGCAGAACTCTCAAACAGAGGATGGTAGAAATCCCAACTTGCACACTGAGGAAACCAATCTAAAGCAACAACCAAAGCGTTAATACTTCTTTAGCACTTACTCTGTACAAGACACCATTCTAAACACTTTATATAAATTAACTCATTTTATCATCACAAAATCACAAACCAATGATTCAGGAATTTTACAGTAAGAAAACAAAAGCATAAGTAGTTAAAACAAAATACAAAAAAACAACTTACCAGTGTAAGCGAGAGTAGGCATTCAAACCCAGACCTTCTAACATTAGAGTACCTGCTCTTAACTACTATGCTATACTGTATCTCCAAAGGCAGTATGAGCATAAGTCAAGTAACCTACACATAAGAAAGCTGAAGATCTGCAGAAAAGCTGTGATGAGGTTCCAGGTGAGTGAGGAGGAAGAGTAATACTGATCTTATTGAACAAACTTTGGAGTGTCCAGATTACTTGAGTTTCATCACTCTAATTTGCCAGTTAGAAGAGGTACCATGGTAGGAAGTAACAGGTAACTGTCTGATGCATGCATATACATATGTAAATATCAATAACAGTAATGTGAAAAAGAGAGAGATAAACAATTAATGGAATGGTGGGAAAACTGGAGGAGAATCTGAGTATCTAGTCAAGTCGATAGATGTATCCATTATGGTAACTGCGGGAAAAAAAAGGCTGAAACACACTGATATCTACTACAGGATTTAATTGATACTATTTTAATTGAGCTTAGTCAATGCTAGAATAATTCTCCACTACATAATGAATGGGAACACACAGAAAAACAAGAAAAAAATATGAAATGATGAGCAGGTCAAGTAGTAATCTGCACAGCTCTCCACTTAGGAAAGAATATGCGTTACTGCTGCAGAGCTGCGATGACCTGTTTCAGATGCCTTCTGAAAATGTAGCTCCCCTTCCCTACTACTTAAACAGACTTTTCAAGATAAGGGCCAGGGGTCTACATTTGCAATAATCACCAAAGTTAGTGGTTCTCAACTGGGGCAATTTTGTATCCCCAAGGACATCAATGTTGGGAGAAATTTTGGATTGTCACAGGTGAGAAGGGAGATGCTACCAGCATCTCCTGGGTGGAGGCCAGGGGAGCTGCCAAACCTCCTGCAATGCACAGGCAAGTCCCCACAACGAAAATTAGCTGGCCCAATACATCAGCAGTGCTGAGGCTGACAAACCCTGCCTCAAGTATTTCTGATGCTTACTGAAGTTTGAGAAGTAATCATCAAAGCCTTCATCCAACTTCACAAACTAGAACATCCAAACAGTCAATAAATTTGACTTGGATAGTCTCTAGAAAAGGCACTGGAGCTATGCTCATCTACCCCCATCCCATATCAACTTACCAATGGCATTCCATTCCCTTAGAGTCTTAGCCCCAGTTTGCCCATCTGCGAAAGATCATCACAAGATACACATTTCTAGAAATGGCAGAAGTTGTATTTATCTTCTCAAAATCATCTTCTGTCCAGATGCCCCTTTCCTTTCAAAGCTTGGTTGAAGCCCTTTTTTTTGTTATTAAAGTATTTTACTGAAGTATAAGATAGTATAAAGTACAGAAATTTTAAGTTTACAGCTTGATAAATTACAGTGCAAACTAACCCACATAAACACTATCCAAGTCAAGTTTATTGACTGGATGAAATAGCACATCACACAATAATCCACAATGCTTAGTGAAGGAAGGAGACGGAAATCCAATCTGCCCAGGGTTGGGGATGAGTCAGACATACATCACCATGGTCTGACCATGAACCATTCACTCAATACACAAGAGGAGATAACATGTTTATAAAGCCAGAAAGTCTCCTGACCTGCTCTCCTAAAAGTTCCCCAGTTCCTCTAGATACAAGGGTTTTTTGTTTTTTTAGTATTTCAGCAGAAGTTACTGCTCCCTAAATTCATCTGCAAGGCATACCACACTCCCTGGAGGTAAATACTAGCACTATAAGCATTTAAAAGAATATAGGAGTATTTCTACCTCCAAAACCCTTCATTTCTCACAGTAGTTCCCAACATGCCTCTTCCTTCCTGAAGGCCCTGTCACTTGCAGGATTCACATCCTTCTGTTCCACGTGGCTCCTTGCCACAGCTTCTCTCATAGCATGGGTGGCAAATTATTCTATTTCACCCCCATAGACTGTCTCTAAAACAAGCATATAACTCCTTTCCATTTTAATGGCTTTTTAATGCTAGTCACGCCAAGTCTTTTATATATCCAAAATTAAAATTGAGTGAGGCCACCTCTCTGAACTCCCTTCATGGAGAGCTCCAGGACAGGCCCCAAACTCTTCTTCTATCTCTTTTCTTTTTTTAATTCCTGGAGCTGGAATGCATCACTCATTCATCCAAATCTTTCAGAGCACAGCCTCTCTCTCACTATACTAACAAATGACACTACTGAGTACTCACTATATACCTGGCACTGTTCTAAGTGCTTTAAATATACAGTATTTAATCCTTAAAATAGCCAGATGAAGAAAGTATTATTACCATAATTTTACAAAGAGTATTTTACTTTGCCCAAAGTTACATAGCTACTAAGTGGTAAAGCCACTAAATCTCTCTGGTAGCCCTTCTACCTATCATAATTCTAGTGCAAAAAACAGGTGTTGACTAATAAAACATTCAAAATCCAGGTTCAGTTAATGTTCTATGGAAACTCCAATCTGATATCCATAAAACCAACATTCCCACTTTATTCAAGAAAAGTCAGTAACTGAGGACATTGTCTGACAAGCATCATCCCTATTTTCTAGATACTAGGCCAGAATCTACTGTCTGATTCAGTAAGCACAGGAACCACTATCAGGCAGCCACATCTTGTATGTGCTCATCTCAGAGTAGGTGTTTAACCTATACTTGAAAGTAGAAGTAATTCAGGGACTTTCCCAAGACTAAGCAGTAAGTGGCAAAAGCAGGCATTTGCCAATCTCTATTCTAGGTATCAACCACTGTCTGTATCTACTAGAGGTGAACTAGCTTTACAAAAGACAATTCAATGCAGTCCCATCAGCATCTGCTGAGTCTGCTTACTTGTACAAACTATTAACACAGATGAAGAGGTTTACATAAACATGACTACCTCAGGTTCCCTTTCAAATTATTTTACACAAGAAGGAATGCACTAAAAAAAAAAAGGAATGCATTTACATCTTCAGAAGGAGGAATCGACTCCAAACTGACAGGATTTTAAGAAACTCTGCTTGAAAATCACATTTTTCTGACATCTCCCAGAATGAGAATTCACTGTAAGACCCTCTTCTCAAGGAACAGGAGCTTCTGTAAATTAATACTGTCTATCTCCTCTTCAATCCCTGAAATTCCTCAAGCTGCACAGTCACTCTCGTCTTCTTCATTTCATTTCCTGTTGAACCATACAAGCCTCATGAATACCACCTAAGTATAAAATGAAAGTTACAAGACAGACTCCTATAATCTTCTTACAGAAAGCCCAAAAGTAACTGCAATCCTGCAAAGTAAACTGATTTCCCGCTAGCTTAATAACTAACATTTATCGAGACCTTATAATAACACAGGGATAGTGTAAGACAAAAAGGGGGTCCAAAATTACTAAGTTATGGTCCTTGCCTTGGGAAACTCACTATTAAATGGAAAAAGTGCACATTCGGATACTTCTTAAAAACAAACAAGATTGTGGAAAGCAGTATGGAGGTTCCTCAAAAAACTCAAAATAGAAATACCATTTGACCCAGGAATTCCACTCCTAGGAATTTACCCTAAGAATGCAGCAGCCCAATTTGAAAAGGACAGATGCACCCCTATGTTTATTGCAGCACTATTTACAATAGCCAAGAAATGGAAGCAACCTAAGTGTCCATCAGTAGATGAATGGATAAAGAAGATGTGGTACATATACACAATGGAATATTATTCAGCCATAAGAAGAAAACAAATCCTACCATTTGCAACAACATGGATGGAGCTAGAGGGTATTATGCTCAGTGAAATAAGCCAAGCCGAAAAAGACAAGTATCAAATGATTTCACTCATATGTGGAGTATAAGAACAAAGAAAAAATACTGAAGGAACAAAAACAGCAGCAGACTCACAGAACCCAAGAACGGACTAATAGTTACCAAAGGGAAAGGGACTGGGGAAAATGGGTGGGAAGGGAGGGATAAGAGGGAAAAAGGGGCATTACGACTAGCAGATGTAATGTTGGGGGGGCACGGGAGGGCAGTACAACTCAGAGAAGACAAGTAGTGATTCTATAGCATCTCACTACGCTGATGGACAGTGACTGTAATGGGTTTGGTGGGGGGGACCTGATGAAGGGGTAGTTTAATAATCGTAATATTGCACATGTAATTGTAAATTAATGATAATAAAATAAATTATATTAAAATAAATAAATAAATAAAATAAAGTGGGAAAAAAAAAAAAACAAGATCAAATTACTTTTTCCCAGGATTTTTTTCACATATGCCTTCACTTAACTCAGAGCTATTGCCAAGATATTAAGCTCACCAGGCCTCCTTTCTTTCAGCTGTCTCCTAACATCTCCAAGTGCTCATCCCACAAGCAACTTGATCTCAGTAGACCAGACTATCTATCTCCTGTATATCTCTTTCCATAGCCATCCAACCCCTTTAAAAATCGGCTCTATGTTTTCTAATCCACATCCTGGTCAATGAAATTCCCACTCACCCAATCTCTTAAATTAGAAACCTTAGTACACACTCTGTACCCAGTCACTAAGTCCTGCTGCATCTATCTCAGAAATATTTTTGAAATATATTCCCCTCCTCTTCATTCCCACTGCCACACATTATTCAGGCTCTCAGTCAACTGTAACAACTCTAATTAGTCTCACTGCCTCATCTCTAATTACTTTAATCTGCACTTCTGTCACTCCCTAATATAAAAAGGGGATGGCTTCCTACCCTCTTTTCAGTCTCACCTCTTAGCAACTTCCCCACGACACATTCTGTTTGGGACAAATTTCTGACATTTAAAAATCATGTTTTTCTTTCCCTCACACTTACACCATACCTTTATTTTATGCATGCTGTTCTCTGCAAGTGGAATGCCTTTCCTTACTTGTGCAAGGTCCTACTCATCCTTCAACACCCAATTTGAGTATCTCCTCCCTTCACAGATTTCCCTGGGTCTCCTAGGCAATGGCAGTTTAAAATCCTTTATATGGATATGTAACACACAGCACTACAATTCCATATGGATATGTCTCTCTGATGTAATATCAGAGAGGAAAAGATACTTGAGGAAAGATACTCATATTTCTAACCCCAGTGCCAGTTACATAGTTAAGTGCTCAATAAATGTGTACTGAATAAACAGTTCACCCTCAGATACCCTGGATTAACTTATTTGGTTGTTTTCCCCAAATTTGATGGATTCTTGAACTTGGATCTATGTGAAATTTCAACTTTCGTAACTGCTTTGAGTTTTCAATCTTTTTTTAAAATCATTATACAAATGTTGAGCGAGTTAACTGTAAAGCCAAACTCTCCAATGAAAAAGCCTTAAAGCCTTTCCTATTCACTAAGAAAAAAAATTGGAATTTCCCCTTTACAATCCTAACAAGAAGGATTCACCTTTCTCTAAAAAAGTGATGGTCTGACATCCCAAAATCCTTCACATAGGAAGTACTGTGCACACAAATTCATCTGAAGGCACACCCGAAATAATACTAATTAACTTGTGAAGCGTAGGGACATAAACTGTATTTGCCTTGGTTTACAAAGTCACTGAGAGCTCAGAATAGCAAAGAAACAGCTCTCACTAGAGGAAGAATTGGCCTGGCGGCATGGGGGGTGGGGGGGCGGCGGGCAGAAGGGGGCGCCTGATGATCCAGAATTATTTATTGGGGCTGGGACAAGTTTCTACTCCCCCATTCTCCAGAAGCAGTACGTCCAGACTTCTAATACTCTCCTTCCCCGGGTACCTGTTTTTTCTCTGGTTCTTCCCCACAGCTGCCTAGGCACAGGTTCATTTCCCAGGCCCGCACCCGGTAACCCAGAGACCACATAGTAGCTTCACTGACTTTGTGTGAGGGGTACGCTAAAGCCCGTCGGTCAGGGGCTGAAAAGAGAGAACAGGATGGGGGCCCTACCGGGACACCTGAAAACTACTTCGGACAGGCTGGCCTTCCTCTAGCCCTATTCCGAGGTCTCGCCCCACACCCTCTCCAGGGACAGGGTGGACTGACGACCACCAAGGGGCGGGAACCACCTGGGAGGACAGGCTCTCGAGGTAGCTTGAGGGGTCGGGATCCGGCCCGAGCTGGAGTCAAAGGTCAGCACCTCAGCTGCCAGGAAGGCCCAACAGGGACTGGGAGGGACATGATCGGCATCGGATGGTCGGAGGGACCGGCCGCTGGAGGAGCGAGTCGCTCGCGCTCCACTCCGCCGCCCCGGGACCAGCCTCCCAGCCAAACGCGGCCTCAGCCCTCCCCAGCAGCTGTCCTCCCTCCCTCTCCCCTTAGTCACCCCCGTCGTTCCCCAGGCCGGTGCAGGCCCCGCCCCCAGGGCCGCCTCAGGGCCAAGGCCTAGTAAGGCAGGATCTGCAGGGGCTGACCAGGTTCTGGGACCCGCCCGGGCCGGCGCCGCTTACCGAGCCCCGGAGTCCTCTTCCACCACCCGCGCGCGTCCTGGGCCCTCTCACTCCCAATACCACAGACGCCGCCGCTGCTCCAAGCTCAACGACGCGCTCCTGACCTCCCCCGACCCTTCTTCCAGCCTGCCGTGCCCCGTGGGGTCCTAAAGCCCGCCTTGTGAAAGTTGCCTCCCGGACCGCTTCCTGAGGCAGGCTCAGACCACGATTCCCGGCAAGCATCACAAAGACTACACCTCCCGAAATGCACCGCGAAGAAGAAATTCGCAAACCAAGCGTCTATTACGGGTCTACTGGATGCAAGTTACAACAGCGTTTTTTTCAATATGGAACACGCTGAACTCGGCAACTCAACTTTAGGAATAAATGTATTCTCTAGAAACATTGGTAAAGTTTGGAAAGATATGTGTTCTAATATTTATTGAAACTTAGTAAGTGAAAAATTGGAAATAAAACTCCTTCAACAAATATGTATTGTGTCAAAGCAAGTCTGTGATAACCTAGCAAGTAACCTCTCTGGGTCTCAGTTTTCTCATAAGCAAAATGGAGGATTAAAAAAGATATGCCAGGCAGTGTGTGTGTGTGTGTGTGTGTGTGTGTGTGTGTGTGGTGTGTGTGATTCAATACTTACAATAACTTCATGAAGCAAGTACTTCACAGATGGGAAAACAAAGATTCTGAGTGATTAAATATCTTACCTAATGTGCTGAAGTTACTAAGAGGTGAAGAAGAGTCTGAACCCAGTTTATCAGGAAAGAGATCTTAGTGACCCAGAAGCTCAGGTTCTTTCTTGGGGGATTTTTTTTTTATTATTTACACAGTTGCATAAGACATGATTAGTGGTAAAAAGTTATACTTCAGTAGAATACAAAAAAGAGTGACAAGACAGAGAAGACAAGTAGTGACTCTGTGGCATCTTACTACACTGATGGACAGTGACTGCAATGGGGTATGGGGGGGACTCGATAATAAGGGTGAATGTAGTAACCACATTGTTTTTCATGTGAAACCTTCATAAGAGTGTATATCACTAAAACCTTAATAAAAAAAAGAGTGAGAAGCGGCAAGAAAAAGGAGGCATCTTTAGGTGAACCCCAATAGTTCCTAAACACCAGTTAGAAGCCTCCTCTGCAGCTGAAAGGACACTTTTCCATACCTGATTTCCTTTTAACAAACTTTTGTTGAGCACGGCTGAATACCTAATTCTGGGAGTTGAAAAAAATTATAATTCTGAGATTATGTTGTAAAAGAGTGACAGAGAGATAGACAATTAATTATTTTAAATATCACAGTGAATTATCAAGGGCAGGGTTAGAAAGGCTCAAGTTTGGAAATGCCCTGAAAATTCCAAGTGAAAATTCCATATCAATCTCTTCCTGGGTTAAGGTGAAGATGGAATCAAGTCTTAAAGGAAAGGAGAGAGTATGAGGGTAAAGCAACACAGTACACTACCCACACCTATATCTGGGAAGTTAATTAACTACAGATTCAGACAAGGGTAAGATTAGAAGGCCATACAATGAATAGGTAAGAGCACGAACTCTGGTACACTGGGAATGAATACCAGGTCAGCAACCTACTAGCTACATGATTTTGGACAATTGCTTGAGCTCCCTAAGTGTTAATTTCCTATATGAAAAATGAGTATAATAAAAGGCCTGTATCATACTAGTTTGGTTACCTAGCATTGAACCCTTTCACTCATCCTGGGAGTCTCCTCCTTTGGGTATATTCGTGATGGAAAACCAGGCCCTGAGCAACCAAGGTAAGTGAGCTCATGTGACCTGGGCTTGGCCACTAGGTACAGCCTACAAAGACCTTAACTCTGTCTCCTAAAGACTCTGTAAGTCCCTATGCTCTAAGAAATTTCATTTCTACTTAAGATAGCCCATTTCTGTAACTATTCTATAACTCTTAGCCAAAATATTCCTAAGTGATATCACACACACAGACATGTGCCCACTCAAGCTTACTCATTCCTTTACCAAACATCTTTTGACATCTTTGTGCCAGGCTCTACTGGAAAATGAGGACATAAAGATTAAAGAAGTTCTATGGCAACTAGGAACAACTGAAGGAGAAAATTTGAGCAGGAGGTAATGATAAGGACACGTTGAGATTAAAATGTCTGTGACACATCCAGGCAGAAATATTTAGTAGATATGTGTATTCATGTTTATTGGTATTCGGCAGAGATAACTGAGCTGTAGATAAATATTTTGGAGCCATTGGACTAGGGAAAATGGTTCAAGCCATGAGAAGGGAGAGAGTGGTCTAGAAAGAGGGTAAAAATAAAGGGGAGGTGCCCAAGATAGAATTCAAAAACCACCATTAAAAGATGGTAGAGGGAACTAGCAGAAAGAGAAATCAGGAAAACAATTCCATTCACAAGTGCATCAAAAAGAATAAAATATCTAGGAATAAAAAGATGGCAGCATGATACGTGAGAAAGAGGCTTCCTCCTAAAACTGCATATAATACAAAAATATAATTAATACAACTAATCCTGAAAGAGCAACAGGAAAGAGGACTGTGCCAAACTGCATACACCTGGAGAAAAGAATAAACCTCACAGAAAAGGGTAACTACCAAAGCCGTGGCCCGGTGGGACCCAAGGCCTTCCCCAACCACAACTCACCAGCGGGAGGAAGAGAAACAGAACAGAGAGGGAGTGGAGGCCTGGGACTGCTGAATACCTAACTCCGGAGACCTGATGTGGGAGCACAAACCTACATTTCCTGGTATTTTCATGGTACTCTCATGATTAGGGTGTTGGAAAGCTAAGACATGCAGAATACCTGGAGAGACTGAGATTCCACACACTTGTGGAAAGCAGCGATCCATATCCAGCTGTTCGAGGACAAAAGAAAGGTGGGCAGTCTGAGAGACTTCCTAACAACAAGAGGGCTGATAAACGGGCAAACACTGCACAGAGCTTACTGCTCAAGAGAAAGGACAGGTAGACAAAGTTGTCCGGGTACACTCGGCCCAGCAGGTTGGGAACCTTCACAATCTTCAGGAGCTCGAGCTCCCTGGCTGGCGACAGAGTTCCAAGGACCCCCTCCATGATACAAAGCCTACTGAGCCTTTCTCCTGGCCAGCCCCACCTGGCTCGCAAAACGGCAAACCCTACCCTGGCATTAGGCCAGCCAGAGGGAAGCCCCGTCGACAGCAACTACAAACGCAAAGCACAGAGGCTCATACCTGTGTGCTCAGCCCACTGGTTCTGGCAGTGGAGACAGGCAAGCTCTACTACAAAGCCACAGTAGTGAAAAGAATTTGGTACTGGCACAAGAACAGAACCATAGACCAACAGAACAGACTAGAGAGCCCAGATATAAACCCAAACAAATATGATCAATTAATATACGACAAAAGAGCCATGGATATACAATAGGGAAATGACAGCCTCTTCAACAGCTGGTGTTGGCAAAACTGAACAGCTACATGTAAGAAAATGAAACTGGATTATTGTCTAACCCCATACACAAAAGTAAACTCGAAATGGATCAAAGACGTGAATGTAAGTCATGAAATCATAAAACTCTTAGGAAAAAACATAGGCGAAAATCTCTTGGACATAAATATGAGCAACTTCTTCATGAACATATCTCCCTGGGCCAGGGAAACAAAAGCAAAAATGAACAAGTGGGACTATATCAAACTAAAATACTTCTGTACAGCAAAGGACACCATCAATAACAAAAAGACATCCTACAGTATGGGAGAATATATTGATAAATGACATATCCGATAAGGGGTTAACATCCAAAATATATAAAGAGCTCGCGCATCTTTCACATGGCCAACAGGCACATGAAAAGATGCTCCATACCGCTAATCATCAGAGAAATGCAAATTAAAACCACAATGAGATATCACCTCACACCAGTTAGGATGGCCAACATCCAAAAGACAAACAACAACAAACGTTGTTGAGGATGTGGAGAAAAGGGAACCCTCCTACACTGCTGGTGGGAATGTAAACTAGTTTAACAATTGTGGAAAGCAGTATGGAGGTTCCTCAAAAAACTCAAAATAGAAATACCATTTGACCCAGGAATCCCACTTCTAGGAATTTACCCTAAGAATGCAGCAGCCCAATTTGAAAAGGACAGATGCACCCCTATGTTTATCACAGGACTATTTACAATAGCCAAGAAATGGAAGTAACCTAAGTGTCCATCAGTAGATGAATGGATAAAGAAGATGTGGTATACATACACAATGGAATATTATTCAGCCATAAGAAGAAAACAAATCCTACCATTTGCAACAACATGGGTGGAGCTAGAGGGTATTATGCTCAGTGAAATAAGCCAAGCCGAAAAAGACAAGTATCAAATGATTTCACTCATATGTGGAGTATAAGAACAAAGAAAAAAACTGAAGGAACAAAACAGCAGCAGACTCACAGAACCCAAGAACGGACTAATAGTTACCAAAGGGAAAGGGACTGGGGAAAATGGGCGGAAGGGAGGGATAAGAGGGAAAAAGGGGCATTACGATTAGCAGATGTAATGTTGGGGGGCACGGGGAGGGCTGTACAACTCAGAGAAGACAAGTAGTGATTCTATAGCATCTCACTACGCTGATGGACAGTGACTGTAATGGGGTTGGTGGGGGGGACCTGATGAAGGGGTAGTTTAATAACCATAATATTGCACATGTAATTATAGATTAATGATAATAAAATAAATTATATTAAAAATAAAAAATAAAAACCAAAAAAAAAAGAAAAAAGAAAAAAACTGAAGGAACAAAACAGCAGCAGACTCACAGAACCCAAGAACGGACTAATAGTTACCAAAGTGAAAGGGACTGGGGAAAGTGGGCGGGAAGGGAGGGATAAGAGGGAAAAAGGGGCATTACGATTAGCAGATATAATGTTGGGGGGGCATGGGGAGGGCTGTACAACTCAGAGAAGACAAGTAGTGATTCTATAGCATCTCAGTACGCTGATGGACAGTGACTGTAATGGGGTGGGTGGGGGGGACCTGATGAAGGGGTAGTTTAATAACCATAATATTGCACATGTAATTGTAGATTAATGATACCATAGTAAATTATATTAAAAAAAAAGAACAAAGGAAAAACTGAAGGAACAAAACAGCAGCAGACTCACAGAACTGAAGAATGGACTCAGTTACCAAAGGGAAAGGGACTGGGGAGGATGAGTGGGAAGGGAGTGATAAAGGGGGAAAAGGGGCATTACAATTACCACATATAATGCAATGGCAGGGGACACGGGAAAGGCAGTATTTATAGAGAAGACAAGTAATGCTTCTATAGCATCTTACTACACTGATAGACAGTGACTGTAGTGGGGTATGTGGGGGGACTTGATAATAGGGGGTCTAGTAACCATAGTGTTGTTCAAGTGATTGTACATTAATGATACCAAAATAAAAAAATTAAAAAAAAGAAGAGCTCACGCATCTCAACAAATAAAAAGCAAATAAGCCAATTAAAAAATGGGCAGTGGAGCTGAACAGACAACTCGCCTTAGAAGAAATTCAGATGGCCAACAGGCACATGAAAAGATGCTCCACATCGCCAATCATCAGAGAAATGCAAATTAAAACTACAATGAGATATCACCTCACACCAGTTAGGATTGCCAACATCCAAAAGACAAACAACAACAAATGTTGGCAAGGATGTGGAGAAATGGGAACCCTCCTACACTGCTGGTGGGAATGTAAATTGTTCAACCACTGTGGAAAGCAGTATGGAGGTTCCTCAAAAAACTCAAAATGGAAATACCATTTGATCCAGGAATTCCACTCCTAGGAATTTACCCTAAGAATGCAGCAGCCCAGTTTGAAAAAGACAGATGCACCCCTGTGTTAATCACAGCACTATTTACAATAGCCAAGAAATGGAAGCAACCTAAGTGTCCATCAGTAGATGAATGGATAAAGAAGATGTGGTACATATACAGAATGGAATATTATTCAGCCATAAGAAGAAAACAAATCCTACCATGGATGGAGCTAGAGGGTATTATGCTCAGTGAAATAAGCCAGGTGCAGAAAGACAAGTATCAGATGATTTCACTCATCTGTGAAGTATAAGAACAAAGAAAAAACTGAAGGAGCAAAACAGCAGCAGACTCACAGAACCCACAAATGGACTCAGTTATCAAAGGGAAAGGGACTGGGGAGGATGGGTGGGAAGGGAGGGAGGAAAAAGGGGAAAAAGGGGCATTAGGATTAGCACACATAATGTAGAGGGGGGGACAGGGAAGGCAGCATAGCACAGAGAAGACAAATAGTGACTCTATAGCATATTACTACGCTAATAGACAGTGACTGTAATGGGGTATGAGGTGGGGACCTGATAATGGGGAGAATATAGTAACCACAGTGTTGCTCATGTAAGTGTATATTAATGATACCAAAATAAAATAAATAAAAAGATTTAATAAATAGTGAAAAAATGGTAGAGGAAAATGAACCAATGACAAATAAAATACTGAGGAGTAAAAAAGAGGAAGTACTCTAAAAAGTACTCTAAAAAAGAAGAAAAGGTGAGGAGAAAGATGTCATGGAAACCACAGGAGGGACTTTCAAAAAGGAGGTTGTTAACTCTCTCAGAGAGAAAAGGAAATAAAAATGTCCTTGAATACCTCCCGAAAATCTACTTCAGGTAAGTAGCGGTTTGAAGAATGAGTAGGAGAGAGAGTGGAGGCAGCAAATGCTAGAGGATCTTTGCAAGAAATTTGACTAAAAGGATAGGGAGAGCGAGCAAGGTGGGTAGAGTTGGGGAGATGAGAAAGAGTGACTTCGAAGACTGGATAGACTGGAAAGAGTTTCTATGCTGAGAGCAGGACAGAATGAGGGTGGTGAAATAGAAATGGAGGTAGGTTCTCTGGGAAGTTTTTCGTGAGGCAGGAAGAAGCAGGACAGAAGAAGGGTTACCACATCCCCTGAGCAGGCAGCCAGGAAAGGATCCCTGCATATCAATTTGTAGGTGTTGCTGGAGAAATTACACACAGACTCTAGCAAACTGTCAGTTTTGGTGAACTGTTGATATAGTAAAGTAGTTTAGTGCACTGATTCAGATTGCCTGTGGATGAAATCCTACCTCTACCTCTAGTACTTAATAGCTGTGTGACCTTGATCAATTTATTTAATCTCCCAGTGCTCCATTTTCCTTATCTGTAAAAGAGGCCTGTTGGGGGACGGGGTGAAGGGTGGGGCTGTCACACAGTAAGTGCTATGGAAGTATTAGCTATTATTATTTTTCACAAGTTTGTCATCTCCATGAGGTTAAGGTTTTCTATTTTGTTCAAGGGCCGTCTACTCAGAACCTGGCATTTAGTAGGCGCTCAATAATTCATGAATAATGAATGAATAAATTGGGGTGAGTGAAGCTTGGAGGGAAGGAAAGTCTTTAGAAGGGGATGCTCTCAGTTCAAGGCTCATCGTGGGTGTAATCCCAATTCCAGAGTAAGACTTTGGGCGTCTCCTTGGCTTTCAGGAACGTGGGGCAGCGAGCCTACACAGCTGCTCAGCTCCTAGGGCTGGCGAGGTCGCAGGTGCTGAGCCCTTGGGTGCTCAGGTGGCTCCTCCCACACCAAGGCTTCCTCTCAACCCCCGCAAGTCTCCCGTAACTTCTCCTCTGGGGGTGGAGTCGTGCCGGCGGGGCGTGACCTGAGCAGGCCCTGAGCTCGCCCGCGGGGAGGGACGGAGCTGACTCAGCCTGGGTCTCCGCCCACCTCCTCTACGGGGGCCGGAAGTCTCAGCCCCACTTTCCACCTCCCCCGAGAGCCTGGGCTTAGGAGCCGGGCCTGGCCCCACCGGGCAGCGCGCCCTCGGCGTGCCCCGGAGCGGATGGCACTATGAAGCGTGCTGGGACTTTGCGCCTGCTCTCGGACCTGAGCAACTTCAGCGGCGCGGCCCGCCTTCGGGAGTTGCTGGCCGGGGACCCAACCATCCGAGTCCGCTACAGCCCGGACGGCCGCCACCTGCTGCTGCTGCGACCCCTGGGGGCACCGTCCCCTCAGCTTCTGGTCGCGGTGCGTGGACCCGGCGAGGAGCTGGAGCGTGCCTGGCCGGCTGGCCACCCCTCTCCACTAGACGCCTTCTTCCTGCCGTGGCCGGTGCGGCCTGCGCTGATCCTGGTGTGGGAAAGTGGCCTAGCCGAAGTCTGGGGCCCAGGGGTGGGGCCTGGTTGGCGGCTGCTGCGGAGCACCGAGCTGTGTCCTGGCGGTGGAGCCCGCGTGGTGGCGGTGGCGGCCCCTCGAGGCCGCCTGGTGTGGTGTGAGGAGCGTCAGGCTGGAGCTGAGGGCCACCTAGAATCGCCCACAGCCCCTATAAACCACTGCGTGTGCGTTCGGTCCCTGGAGCCCAGCGGAGAGGCCGGCACCAACCTGGGCCGCAGACACATTCTGCTGCGCCACTGTCCCCCTTTCGGGCTTCTGGCCTCCCGCAAAGACCTCTTCTTGGTGCCCACTGCCACCACCTGGCCTGGTGCGGCCCACATTTTGCTCATCTGGAGCCCAGGCAAGGGCAAGGTGATGGTGGCTGCCCCGTGTCTCGGCCTCTCCTACAGTAAGAGCCTGAATCCCGGCCGAGGGGATACATGGGACTTCCTGACCCTGCTCCGAGGTCTTCCTGGGCTACTGTCCCCCGGGCAGCCACTGATTGTACACACCTGGGCCCCAACTCCCCAGGGCCTGTTGTTGCTTGACTTTAAAGGTACTGTGAGCCTGATGCAGTCCCACGGTGGCACCCGAGCTGTGGGCACCCTGCAAGAGGCACCCATAGGCCCAGCAGGGTCTGCAGCACTGGGAACATTTCATGGCACTCTGGCCTGTGTGCTGGGCTCCACATTGGAACTGCTGGACTTAAGCAGTGGGCAGCTGCTGGAAAGGAAGGTCCTAAGTACAGACCGAGTACATTTGCTGGAACCACCAGCTCCTGGCATGGAGAACGAGGAAGAGCTAGAGATGCAAGGGGGTCTTCGCTTGCTTTCAGCACTGGGTCTGTTTCAAATAGGCTGGGAGGCCCCACAGGGCCTTGAGCTGCCTTCAGCTGAAGGCCTGGTGTTTGAGGAGGCCTGCAAGTACTACCAGCGGCGGAGCCTGCGAGGTGCCCCGCTCACCCCAGATGAACTGAGACACAACAGCACATTCCGGGCCCCCCAGGCCCTGGCCTCCATCCTCCAGGGCCACGTGGCCCCATCTACACTATTGACCACCCTGAGGGGCGAGCTTCGGGATTACCGGGGCTTAGAGCAGCTCAAAGCCCAGCTGGTGGCTGGGGATGATGAGGAGGCTGGCTGGACTGAGCTGGCAGAGCAGGAAGTGGCACGCCTGCTGAGGACCGAGTTGATGGGAGACCAGCTGGCCCAGCTCAACACTGTTTTCCAAGCCCTTCCTACAGCAGCCTGGGGTGCGGTCCTCAGGGCCCTGCAACTCCAGGCAGATGGAAATGGCAGGCTGAGGTCCCAAGCTCCCCCTGATGTATGGAAGAAGGTACTAGGGAGTACAGCAGCTGAAAAGGAACTCCCCAATAGGATACTGCCCCTCTTTGAACTCCTGTGCCAATGCTTGTGCCGGTTAGAGCCTCGATGGCTGCCGCCCTTTGTGGAACTGGCACAGCAGCAGGGTGGGCCTGGCTGGGGGGCAGGGGGCCCAGGACTGCCCCTGTATCGCCGAGCACTGGCAGTACTAGGTGAGGAGGGGACCAGGCCTGAAGCACTGGAGCTAGAGTTGCTCTTGGGCAGTGGTAGGCCCAAAGCTGTGCTCCAAGCTGTGGGGCAGCTGGTACAAAAGGAGCAGTGGGAGCGGGTTTTAGAGGCTGGCTTGGCCCTTGGCCCCTCCAGCCCCCTGCTTCGAAGTGAAATCTTCAAACTGCTACTGGCTGAATTTGCCCAGCACCGCCGGCTTGATGCTCACCTCCCCCTCCTTTGCCGCCTTTGCCCACCAGACCTAGCTCCAGCTGAGCTCCTGCTTCTACTGAGGTCACATCTCGCAGATGAGTTGGAGCCCCCTACCCCATTCCCTGAGCCTGGGGCAGAGCCCCCTCTCACTGTGGGCTTGCTCAGAGCCCTGTTGGAGCAGACTGGGGCTCAAAGACAGCCCTTAGGCCCAGTTCTAAGCCTGTATGAGGACATCCTACGTGATCCTGGCACTCCACCCCCCACCCCACCTCGGGGACCTATGACTACCCTACAGGCATTAGACTACCCAGGCCTGGGCACCATCTGGGCAGGGCCTCTGTGTGACTGACACAGTCTGAAAAGCATTTCTAGGACAGTGATCAGAGAAGGGTGTCTAGGAGTTGGAGGGAGCTAGGATGGGTCCTATATGTGCAATAATCTTCTCTTTTCTGAAGCAGTTAAAAACAGATGTAGATCTAGGTATACTGTTAAATATTGTGGTATAATAAATATGTTTGGTCTTGTCCTCAAGTTTTTATCTTGGCACAAAGCTAAAACCCTTGGAATTTTCTGGACTGTCTTGTTATTTATAATAAGCCCCTTTAGATCACACCTGCTTTTATGCTAATGAGGTAACTTAGGGTGAGGATCTCCAGCCTCAGGGTGGGGATGGTCACCAGAAAGACTAAATGGTGAGAGGGTTGGAACTTGGAGCCCCATCCCCAGCCTCCTGGGAGGGGAGTGGGGCTAGACATGGAGGTCTATAAAAACTCCTGAACAAGGAAGTCTGATGAACTTCTGTCTTAGTTAACATCCATCAAGGTGCTGGGAGGGAGATGCACCCAGAGGGGACATGGATGCTCCACATGCGCCCCACCCCATACCTTAACCCTATGCTCCTCTTCCATCTGACCTGAGTCCATCCTTTTGTAATAAACGCGTAAACATAAGTATTTTCCTCAATTCTGTGAGCCATTCTAGCAAATTATCAAACCAATTTATAGCATTAAAACTCCCAGTTTATAGCCAGTCAGAAGTACGAGTGACTTGTGAGTGGCATTTGAAGTAGGGAAACTCTAACAGAATTGTCTGCAGAGAACTAATTGTTGGTGTTGAAAACACTCCAGAGATATATACACCATTTGTGTGTTTTCACACACAACCGAGGGTCTCAGATGATTGTGGGTCATAGAAGGAGTGATTGATTCTGTTGGCTGAAGTAGCCACTTCCAAAAATGGAAATAATTAACATTTATGAGCGTGTAATATGTGCCAGACACTCTGGCAGTCTTTAAATAATCCCTCATTTAATGCTTTTAATAACCCCATCGGGAAAGTAGTAATATCACTATGATACAGGCAAGGAAATAAGGGTTTAGAAAGATTACTTGGCCAAGGTCAGTCAACTAGAAAGTAGCAGCTCTAAAATTTGAACCACCTCACTGTACAGCCCAGTAGCTGCTACCTTCTTGGGCTTGAATGCATTTCTCATTTGTGGCTCAGTGCTAGCTTCTCTATGCTATTATGAGGGAGATGTGCTGAGCTGTACTCTTTCTTTCCCCAAGACTCTTCTATTCTTGAGTAGGAACTGGAGCAGCCCCTGGCTGAGGGGAAGATTTGCCACAGACAGAAGAGCCCTCTGGCTTAGAAACGAGTCACTGGAGCAGGGTGGCTTGGAGGGCTCCACATTGCTGCTGACTACCTAAGCCAAGAAACAAGAACATCTCTGGTACAGATTTCTGGTTGTCTAGATTTAGTTAGCCAGACCACCTACAAAAAGGCGTTGGCCCTGTGCCCTCTTCTACCCAAGTAACCTCTCAGCCTAGTTCTGGGCTTAGGGTAGGCCCCTGGATGCTGCTAGTCACCATTATCCTGGACCCCCAGCTATCACTTGTCCAGGCTTGAGACCAAGGTGAGGACTGCTAGTCAGCTTTGTCCTCAGCTGGGACCTGTAGCTTGGATTCTTCTCAGCTTCATGGTGGCCCTTTAGGCTCATATGGGAAGTTTCTCAGTCTGTCAGGAAAGAGGACAATCCCTAAGGCTTATCCAAGTCTGGTGTCACTCCTCAGCCTCATGGAGGTTCTGGGAAGGCTACTCAGCCTGACTGAAGTCTAGGGACAGCATCTTGGCCTCATCCAGAACTTGGGCAGCCCTTGTCCTGGCCAACCAACACCAAGAGTCAAGCTCCCCGCTACTCCCAGAGGCCCCAAACTAGGGACAGGTCACCTCTTGGCCTCTACCTCAGCCCCTTTCTCATCTGGAAGGGGCTTTGCCTCCTCTTCTTGGTCTTGAGCCTGGACTACTCTGGCTAAATCAGTGGGAAGCTGGGGATGCACAAAAGCATGGATCTGCTTCCCGTTCATGATCCTGCTGAATCATGGTTGTTTCGTCTCAGCCTGAGATTTGGCTCCATACTGTACCAGGAGGAGAAGGAACTGAATTCAGTGGTCCCCTGGGAGCATGGGCAAAAAATGGGGGCAAGGTTTTTCCTTGGAGTTGCATAGCTCATGTTCTTCACAGCTACTCATGAGTAGGGCCTCTAGGTGAGGAACCATCCAGCCTGGCAGCTCTAAGGGGAGCAGGTGGGCTTGGATAGGAAATTTCACCTGCTCTTACAGACTGGGCGCTTGATTACCCTTATCCTTGCTCATGCCCTTCCTCTAATGTGGGGTGTGCAAGGGACCCCAAACTATATCTCAGGACTTTGGAGAACAGTTCAGGGATGCAGATATCATATGACTGGGTTCTGGTAGAGTGTGTGAGAAGACAGAGAACTAGTCTGGTGTGGTCTTCCTCCTGAGTCAGAGGGCTCTGAATATGTGAATGAAGATCCCACCTCTGAGGTGTTTGGTTAGTAGGGAAGGTTCTAGGGCCAGAAGGCAAAGAAGATTGCTGGACAGGATGTTGGGACATACGGAAGGGGGAGATCCAGGAGCTGAGGTGATCTAGGAGCTTGATCTTGGTGTCTGGGGAAAAGGGGAAGTTCTGGGGTTGAAGGGTTTCAGCAGTGGAAGGTTCTGAGCAATCCAAGGTCTCTGGGCAGAAGGAGGCAGGAGAGCCTGAGGTCCCCGGGTAGGTAAGGGAGAGGCTCCCAGGCCACTGAGTAGGAGCATTTCCACAGGTGTGCCTCACCTTTGGAGCTCTCTCAAGTTCACTTGGCAATAACCTCTAGGAAGCTTGAAGATGAAACTGAAGCTCAGCAAGACCAGAATGCAAGCTGGGCAAGGGAGAGGAAGCAAAGCACAAGGCTCCTCTACCAGCCTAGGTAGCCATGAGGCCCAATTCTCCCTTTTTCATCTCCCTACTTCCCATCCACACTCCCAGGCCCAGCTCTATTTCTCTTCCCTCACCAGGGGATCCACTGTTTGAACACAGACCAGTTTCCATGCATCTATGACTGGACTACAGGACTGCAGCAACCCAAGTCTTCTCCAACCTGCAAAGACCAGAGACCAGACCCCCACCCCTTCTTCTACATGTGGCCTATAGGAAGTTGGACCTGGTGACCAGGGTGGGCCAGTGTCCAGACCACTCCAGCACCCTGACCCAGCCCTAGGCCTGGGCCTGGCCACCTGTCATTGAGACTGTTACAGTGGGTTTCTAGTTGGTATCCCTGTCTCATCAAATCTAGCCTTGCTTACCCAGCGTACTGTGACATGAAAATCTGATCGAGTTTAGCACCCACATCAGTATTTAGGGTAAAGGCTAGATTTGATGAGACAACAAAATTCTCGACAAACATGTCTTTTTCTTCATGACTGGCACTGCCTCTTTCCAGTCTTCTCTCCAGTCACTCTTCCTTCCTTTTACCAACCTCTGAAGAATGTATTATACTTTGAATTACTTGTGGTTCCCTGAACTCATGAGGCTTCCCCTTCCTCTCCGCCTTATGCTTGGCATGCTTTTCGCTTTCTTCTCTGTCTGGCCTAAACCCGTGAAGATACACTTCAAATGTCACCTCCCCTCCTAAGATTTCCCTACTCACCCCAATAGATTTAGTTTCACCTTCTCCTGTTCTACCTCTAAAAAAGCATTTATCAAATTATGCTTTGATTGTCTACTTGTCTCCCTGATTAGTGTGCAAGTTCCTAGAGGGCAGAGACTATGGTTATTTGTATTTGTGTATCCTCAACATTTATCACAGACCAGGCTCATTGTAGGTTCCATTGTCATTGTTGTAGATGCAGGAACTGACTCGTCCCAAAGGCCTGGGGTCAGAGGGATTAGGCCCTGGGCTTTAGCGATTCTCTCGCTTTCTTCCCTTCTTCCCATAGGCCAGACCCACTGTTTGGTTGATCCAGACCTGAAATTGATGCAAGTAGGTCAGCTGGATCTAAAGGAAGAACCAGGCCTCCTGGGGCAATGGTGGGGATGGGGTAGCTGAGCCAGGGCCATCTGAGAGTTGGAGTGGAGGTGGAATGAATGAACATAACTGGTATGACCCAGGACCCCCTAATCCCCCAAATGAGAGGAAAAGGGGTGGGAAAGCCTGGATCAGTGAGGTTCTAGGGGAGGGATGGGTTGCAGGGGCTAGTGGGAGTTGTGGGGTGAAGTCAAAGGACCAAGGATTGATCCCCACATGATGGTCAGAAAACTTGTCCTCAGGAAATGTTCCCCATTGTGCAAATACACCAGAATTTGGTTCACACTTTCCCTAATGGTCAAAGGAAAAGGCAGTCAGAGAGTGGAGAGGGGGCAGCTTTAGAACCCCCGCTTCATAATGGCCTACACCAGGCTGAAATGCCTGGTGCCTTTACTGCCCTGGGAAAAGGAAAATCCTCAGTGGCTCCCATGGGCCCCAGCTCAGTCTCTTATTGGGCACAGGCTCCCCCTGTGGTTATTCTTGTTACCACCAGTTCCACCATTACGGTCAAACCTGTGCACACTTACCCATTTTCTGCCTAAGGACTAAGGAAGACTCTGGAAGTTCTCTAAAGGCAGGGAATAGAAGAAGGAGATCAGGGCAGGATTCAGGGAACAAAATCATGGGGGGAGGAGAAGGGACCCTGGACTTGTATGTAGTAGGATGGCATCACCCAGAAGAAAGGGGTCCTGAGCTGTCAGGATGCTTCCTCTCCAGGGTTGGAACTCTGCCCCAGCTACCATCTGACTTGGATAATTTGGTCCAACTGGGAGAAAGTTGGATGCATAGCAGAGTTTCCTGGGAAGGTTCAGTGAAATCATATTTTATATGAATTTGAAATATGGGAACAAGACATAGAGCCTTATTCAAAATCAATATAGTATCACTTTATGCACATAACATGAAATGGAGATGAATCTCACCAAATAAAACGTTTTCAAGAATCACAATTTCAAGGCTAATGGACCATGTGAACTGTAAACTGTCCTTACATTATTACCACATGGTCCCCATTTCTGCTGGTAAACAAAAACTCAGTTAGGGCTGGAGGCTGAATCAGGCTATGAGGGCAGGGCTGATGGCCAGGGTTACTCATCAGTTGTGGATAGAGTTCTCGGCATAATTTCTCCTCTGATTCCCAGAGGAAGGACCTGGGCCTGGCTCCCAAAGTCTCTGCATGTGAGCAAGAACAAAGATGAGGAGAGAGAGAGTCAAGAGATGAGTAGGAGGATGGGGTTTGACCAGGAGGTGAGACAGACAGATGGGAATGAGGACAGAGGCTTGGGAGACTCATTCACTCTGGGGAGCAAAGGAGGCTCTCAGTTATGAATGCTGGGAGGAGGGAGGAAGGGGCTGAGAGGGGTCCCTTGGAGCCTTTCACCAGAATTATAGTCAAAGTGTATAGCCAGTGGGACAGCTGGTCTAGATCTGATCTCCCAGAGGTTTCCATTATCTGGGAAATAAAGGAAAAAGGAAGGAGCTGTGAAGAGTTGGGGAAGAGGGAGAAATAATCCACCTCATCTTAGACCCTCCTGAGCTGGAGGTTCTGGAAAAGCAGACTGTCCAGGTCTTATATAGGTTTCAGGTTCTCAGGCTTTGGCAGCCACATAGATTCCAAGATGGTATGCAGTCTTCTCAAAGTCTCCATTAGTTTTGTTTTGTCCTGGGGAAAACTGGTAAGTGGGCATTGCCCACACCCCTAACAGCCCCAGGCAGGCTCTAAGTGCAGCCTGGAGCCTCAGAATTGGGGGACAGGACTTCCTTCCCCAACAGAAGTGGACAGATTCTGGGGGTAGGAAGGCTACAACCGGGGGGAGGGAAAGGCTGAAGGGAGGTATAGGAGTAGAGGGGACCCAGACAGAGCCAGGTCGGTGTCCTGGGCCAAGGCAGGGGGACACTGACTTGGATATCACTGAGATAGTTGTCCAGAGGGGAAATCAAGTGACTGCTCATGACTGCCTAGTGATTGTTGCCACAAGCCCCTTTGGGGATTATGGAGGGTCCAGGTGGGATAGGGGGTTTGGAGGGAGCCTAGGGGAGGGAAGAAGACCCATTTTCCCCCTCCACCTCACTGGTCAGGCCCAAGTAAATGTCTGCCCTGTAAATATTGGGAAAGGGAAGGATATAAGATGGACTTTACAGGGTATAAGGGAAAGGCTGCTTCAGAAGAGGGGATGGGAATGACTCCAGAACAGAAAGTTCAGAAGTGCATGGCCAAGAGGGATCCAAAAAGAGGAGAGGGAGAGAAAAAAAGAGTGCGGAATGCTAGTTGGATTTCCTAAACCTTTGTGGCTTCTCCAATAAAACATATAGCTTCTCTTTGTAGAATGCAGCACCTTCCCAGGTGGCCCTAGAAGATCTCTCTACTGAGACCCTGAAGTCTTGTGTTTTTGTTTTAATGTCAAGTTTAACTCCGTGGAGTGGTTTCTTGACTCCAGGTCTGTCACTTTGTTAGTCTTGTCCATCATCTCCTAAATTATCAGCAGTCAGACTTCACTCAAGGAGGGTTCGTGGGTTTGGCATAAGGGAAATCCCGGAAGAGAATCTGCAGTCAATGCATTTTTTTCCCCCGTGAATAGTTTTTTGGAAGCAGAGTTCCAAGGGGTAATGTAGGTGGGGCAGATAAGGACCCCTCTCAGCTACCAAACAAGAGGGGATCAGTTATCAGTCATTCCCAAGTCTGTCCTGCCCCTCTGCTCTGTGCCCCAGATTGAATTCTCCAACACACAACCCCCAGCAAGCTCTGCTCATCCCTTTCTGTTCCTCACGTCTCTCACACCCTGTCTCCCAAAGTAATGGATTTGAAGCTTGTGCCTGATGTTCAAATCTATTGAGTCCACCGGAACACTGAAATTCTAAAAGTTGAGTTCAGCAAATCTTCTGTATTATAAACTGTGTTGACATCCTAATATCCTCCAGCTGGGTATTCATATTTGGTGAGGGTTGGGGGGTCAGAAATGGGGTGGTAGTACAAGAGTAGGATCTTGAGCTCAGGGGATACCCTACCCCATTCTTGTCACACTGTCTTCTTGTCCACTATTTCTGGGATAGTTCAGAGAGACTGTGGGTCCCCAAATGGTATTCCAATTTCTCTCACCTAAAACCTATGTGACTGATTCTAGAAAAGGAGAGGATTAGAGTCGACCCTACTAGGACCTCCTCAAAATAAGATTCTTTAGCCTTTGTAGCTCTCCTGAAAATCTTTCCCTAAAGGGGCTGTTCCTGCAAGAGACTGAGGAACACAGAGATGAGAATAAGCAACTGGGAGATGCTCAGACACAGATATGTGGGAGGAATGGAGGAACAGGAAAGGCAGCCCTGGTTGGTGCCTTCAGGTGGGTTAAGGGGAGAGGAAAAAGAGTTGAGCTGCTGGCTGCCCTTTCATTCCATGGACCAGGCCTGGCAGAAGTTTCCCAGGTTTCTGAAATTTTCAAACTTTCCCCAGACTAGTGACTTGGTAACATTGGGTCTCTTTTCCCCATAATGATCAACTGCAAAACCTTTGAAAGGAAAAAGTACCATGCAATTATCTTTAGAAAAATCTTAACAGGAGTGGCAGAGCTGTGTGGAGAGCTGGAGCCCCACTCCGCATCCAGTCTAGAGGTGAAAGAAGCCCCAGGGACTGAATGGGTAGACAGTAAGCCAACTTAGGCTGTTGAAGCTAATAAGAAGGAAAAAAGGAGGTAGGAGGGATTTCCCACTGCAAAGTTTGTATGGTTCCCAGTTCAAGAGTAGAATCCTCAAAGTGGCAAAGAAAAAACCCAGCTGAATGGCTAGGGCCATTCAAGAAAAGAGAAAATAGGGCTCAGGGAGCTACCTTGCACTAGCAAAAGGACCCTTCTGGAGACTTGACCTGATGGCTTCCCTAGCATATTAAGACATCTCCCATCCTTGGGAACAGACCCACTTTGTTGATGATCACATTGGGGTTCATTTTCAAAAAAGTATGTAACAGTGGTATCAGTTCATTATATGGGAGCTGGAGGAATCAAAGGGGATAGGCAAAGACTAGCACCTTCCCCTCTGCTTGCCTTACTTGCCTTGTGGAGGCAGAAACCCCCATGCCATCCACCTCCAAATCCTGACATTAACTGAACACAATGCCCTCACATTCTTCTGTAGTAAAGAGTGGACTGGGTTAGTAAGAAAGAAAGGGAGAGATTCAACATGGCGGCGTGAGACGTGACACGGAGAACTACTCCCAAAACCACAAACAGTACAAAAATATAGTTAATTAATACAACTAACGCTCAAACAGCAAGAAGAAAGAATGCTGAACCAGACTACATACAGACCTCACGAACAGAGCAGACCTCAAGAAACAGGGTAACATATGAAAGCCTTAATATGGAGGGACCCAGACCCTTCCCCGACCACAGCTCATTGGTGGGAGGAAGAGAAACAGAGTGGGGAGGGGGTGGAATCCTGGGACTGCTGAACATCTAGCCCTGGAGATCTGCTTTGTGAGCGGAAACCTATATTCTGTGGTGCTCTGGACGTTGGGGAGCTCGGAAGTGGGGAGGGCCTGGGAGACTGACATTTCGGCCATTTGTGGAGGACGGGATCCACACCGGCTGCTCTGTGTCAGAGGAAGAGCGGGCAGTCTGAGAGGCTTCCTAGCAGCGAGAGGGCTGCTGAAGGGGGGGCATTTACACCGAGCTTGCTGCACGGGAGAAGGGAGAGCAGGACAAGGTTGTCTGGGTGCACTGTGCCCAGGTGGTTGGGAACTTTGAGGAGCTTCAGGTGCTCCATCCCCCTGGCTGCCTACTCAGCTTCAAGGCCCCCCACTGTGACACGCAGCCTGCTGATCATTCCTCCTGGCCTACCAGCACTGGCTCGCAATCCCGCAGTCACTACAATGGCATCAGGCCAGCCAGAGGGAGGCCCTGCCTGCAACAGTTGGAGCCGCAAAGCACAGAGGCTTACACGTGCGTGCTTGTCCAACTGGCTCTGACACTGGAGACAGGCAATGCAAACAGGAATCAGGAAACAGATCTTTGCTCCCCCCAGGCACCAGCTCCGCTCCCCTACGACACCCAACCTCACTCTCGGGGCTGAGCAGCTTCAGAAAAGAGAGTTTCTGCCCACTAGTGGGCATGACACAGAAATTTGAAATGTCAGAAGAACATGGTTGAGACCAAAATCTCACAAAACCCACAAAAGGGACCAAATGAAACTGAACTCACGAATCTTCCTGAAAGAGAGTTCAAAATAAAAATTATAAACATGCTTATGGAGGTACATAAAAATATTCAAGAACTCACGAATGAATTTAAGTCAGAGATTCAATCATCAAGAAATTCCACATCTGAAATGAAACATACAATGGAGGGATTTAAAAGCAGATGAGATGTAGTATAAGAGATGGTAAATGGAATAGAAATTAGAGAAGAGAAATACAAAGAAGCTGAGGCACAGAGAGAAAAAAGAATCTCTAAGAATGAAAGAATATTGAGAGAACTGTGTGACCAATCCAAATGGACCAATATTCACATTATAGGGGTACCAGAAGAAGAAGAGAGAGAAAAACGGATAGAAAGTGTCATTTAGGAGGTAATTTCTGAAAACTTCTCCACTCTGGGGAAGGAGATAGTCTCTCAAGACATGGAAGTGCACAGATCTCCCAACAAAAGGGACCCAAGGACCACAACATAAAGACATATAATAATTAAAATGGCAAAGATCAAAGATAAAGACAGACTTTTAAAAGCAGACAGAGAGAGAAAAAACATCACATAAGAAGGAAAACCCATCAAGCTATCACCAGACTTCTCAACAGAAACCTTACAGGCCAGAAGGGAGTGGCATGATATATTTAATGCAATGAAGCAGAAGGGGCATGAACCAAGAATACTCTACCGGGAAAGCTTATCATTTAAATTTGAAGGAGGGATGAAACAATATTCAGGTAAGCAAAAGCTGAGAGAATTTACCTCCCACAAACCACCTCTACAGTGCATTTTGGAGGGACCCCTATAGATGGAAATAATCCTAAGGCTAAATAGATGTCACCCAAGGGACAGACAAAGAGAACAGAATATGATTCATAATATACAAAGAATGGAGGAGGAAGAAAAAGGAGGAAGAAAAAAAGAAGCTTTGGGTTGTGTTTGTAATAGCATATCAAGTGAGTTAAACTAGACTGTTAGATAGTAAGGGAATTACCCTCGAACCTTTGGTAACCACCAGTCTAAAGCCTGAAATGGCCATAAGTACATACCTATCGATAATCACCCTAAATGTAAATGGTTTGAATGCACCAATCAAAAGACATAGAGTTACTGAATGCATAAAGTAACAAGACCCATCTATATGCTGCCTACAAGAGACTAACTTCAAACCCAAAGACATACACAGACAGAAAGTAAAGGGCTGGAAAAAGATATTTCGTGCAGCTAATAGGGAGAAAAAAGCAGGAGTTGCAGTACTTGTGTCAGACAAAATAGACTTCAAAACAAAGAAAGTCACAAGAGACAAAGAAGGATATTACATAATGATAAAGGGGTCAGTCAAACAAGAGGATATAACTATTATAAATATCTATGCACCCAACACAGGATCACCTACATGTGTGAAACAATACTAACAGAATTAAAGGGGGAAACAGAATGCAATGCATTCATTTTAGGAGACTTCAACACAGCACTCACTCCAAAGGATAGATCAACCAGACAGAAAAATAAATAAAGAGACAGAGGCACTAAACAACATATTAGAACACATGGACCTAACAGACATCTACAGAGCACTCCATCCAAAAGCAACAGGATACACATTCTTCTCAAGTGCACATGGAACATTTTCAAGAATACATCATATACTAGGCCACAAAAAGAACCTCAGTAAATTCAAAAAGATTGAAATTATACCAACCAGCTTCTCAGATCACAAAGATATGAAACTAGAAATAAATTACAAAAAGAAAACAAAAAGCCCATAAAATCATGGAGGCTTAATAACATACTCCTAAATAATCAATGGATCAAGGACCAAATAAAAACAGAGATGAAGCAATATATGGAGAAAAACGACAAAAGTCATTCAACACTGCAAAATCTGTGGGACGCAGCTAAGGCCAGGCTAAGAGGGAAATATATTGCAGTACAGGCCTACCTCAGTAGAGAACAGTAAGAAATGAACAGTCTAAACCACAATTTATGAAACTAGAAAAGGAAGAACAAACAAAGCCCAAAGTCAGCACAAGGAGGGACATAATAAAGATTAAAGCAGAAATAAATAAAATTGAGAAGAATAAAACAATGGAAAGAATCAATGAAAGCAGGAGCTGGTTCTCCAAGAAAATAAACAAAACAGATAAACCCCTAGATAGACTTATCAGGAAAAAAAGAGAGTCTACCCACATAAACAGAATCAGAAATGAGAGAGGAAAAATCATGATGGACACCACAGAAATACAAAGAATTATGAGAGAATACTATGAAAAATTCTGTGGTAACAAACTGGATAACTGAGAAGAAATGGACTTTATAGAAAATTCCACCTTCCAAGGCTGACCAAGGAAGAAAGAGAAATCTGAATAGACCAATTACCAGCAAAGAAATTGAATTGGTAATCAAAAAACTACCTAAGAATAAAACTCCTGGAACACATGGCTTCACTGCTGAATTTTATCAAAACATGTAGTGAAGACCGAATACCCATTCTCCTTAAAGATTTCCAAAAAGTAGAAGAGGAGGGAATACTCCCAAACTCATTCTTTAAGGCCAACATCACCCTAATACCAAAACCAGGCAAAGACCCCACCACAAAAGAAAATTGCAGACCAAGATCCCTGATGAACATAAATGCAAAAATACTCAACAAAATATTAGCAAACCGAATTCAAAAATACATCAAAAAGATCATCAATCATGATCAAGTGAGATTCATCCCAGGGATGCTAGGATGGTACAACATTCGAAAATCCATCAACATCACCCACTACATCAACAAAAAGAAGGACAAAAACCACGTGATCATCTCCATAGATGCTGAAAAAGCATTCGACAAAATTCAACATCCATTCATGATAAAAAACTCTCAACAAAATGGGTATAGAGGGCAAGTACCTCAACATAATAAAGGCCATATATGACTAACCCACAGCCAACACTATACTTAACAGCAAGAAGCTGAAAGCTTTACCTTTAAGATCAGGAACAAGACAAGGATGCCCACTCTGCCACTTTTATTCCACATAGTTCTGGAGGACCTAGCCATGGCAATCAGACAACACAAAAAAATAAAAGGCATCCAGATTGGTAAGGAAGAAGTCAAATTGTCCATGTTTGCAGACGACATGATAGTGTATATAAAAAACCCTAAAGAATCCACTCCAAAACTACTAGATCTAATATCTGAATTCACCAATGTGTGGGATACAAAATTAATACACAAAAATCTGTTGCATTCCCATACACTAATAGTGAACTAGCAGAAAGAGAAATCAGAAAAAAAATTCCATTCGAAATTGCATCCAAAAGAATAAAATACCTAGGAGTAAACCTAACCAAGGAATTGAAAGACTTATACTCTGAAAACTACAAGACACTCACGAGACAAATTAAAGAAGAAACCAATAAATGGAAACACATCCTGTGCTCATGGATAGGAAGATTTAATATTGTCAAAATGGCCATCCTGCCTAAAGCAATCTACAGAGTCAATGCAATCTCTATCAAAATACCAACAGCATTCTTCAATGAACTAGAGCAAATAGTTCTAAAATTCATATGGAACCACAAAAGACCCCGAAAAGGACTTCTGGGAAGATGGTGGCATGAGCAAGGCGGCAGAAATCTCCTCCCAAAAACATATATATATGTGAAAATACAACAAATACAACTATTCCTAAAAGAGAAACCAGAAGATACAGTACAACAGCCAGGCTACCGCTACATCTGGGAGAACCCAGTGCCTCAAAAAGTGGGTAAGATACAAAGCCGCGACCCAGTGGGACCCAAGCATTCCCGAACGCCAGCACACCAGTGGGAGGAAAAGAATCAGAGGGCGGAGGGAGTGGAAGCACAGGCCCACCAAATAACCAGCCCTGGTGATCTCCGCCAGGAGCACTGACACACATCACGTGCTGTATCGGAGATTAGAGAAACAGAAGTGCAGGATCTGAGATGGGGAGTGCAAGCGGGTCCCCCCTGCCGGCCCCCGGGTCAAAACAAAAGCGTGCGCTCAACAAATATTAGCAAACCGAATTCAAAAATACATCAAGAGGATCATACACCATGATCAACTGGGATACATTGTAGGGATGCACGGATGGTACAACATTTGAAATCAATCAATAACATCCACCACAAAAAAAAAAGAATAACAGCTTCCGGGAAGATGGCGGTGTGAGCAGGGCGGCAGAAATCTCCTCCCAACACTATATTTGTCTACGAAAACACAGCAAATACATCTATTCCTAAAAGAGACACGAGAATACACAGGAAAGCGCACAGCGTGGAGCTACACCCGAGAGTACTCGGCACCCCAAGAGGCAGGTAAGATACGGAGCCGTGACCCGGCGGGACCCAAACACTCCCCCACCCCAGTGCACCGGCAGGAAAAGAGGATTTAGAGCCGGGAGGGAGTGGAAGTACAGCCCGCGAAGTAGCCAGCCCCGGTGATCTGCGCGGGGAGCGCTGACCCACATCGTGCAGTGCAGCGGAGATTGGAGAGACAGAGGGGCAGGATCTGAGCGGGGAACGCGCCAGGGTGCTTGCAGCCGGCTTCTGGGAAGGGAAAAAAAAAAAACGCGCGCTTTCCTCAGCAGTCTTAAAGAGACAGGAGCCCAGCGGATGAGCCGGATCGCCCCAGCACACTCAGCCCAGCAGGCTGGGAGTCCAGGGGAGTTTCAGACGCCTTAGCTGGCGACTGAGGAAGCGTATCCATACTTACACTTCTCACTGAGATCAACAGCCTCCTATTTGTTCCCACCCCTGCCAGAGCGATAAAGGGCACTGCAGAGCGGCGCAGCCACGGCTGCGGAATAGTGGGGCAATAGCGCCACCTACAGCATTCCCACAGAATCTACGTCCGGTGGGCTTTTTTTTGGTTTTGTTTTTTCTTTTCTTTCTTTTTTTCTTTTTTTTCTTGCTTTCTTTCTTCTTTTTTTCATTTTTTTTTCCCTTTTTTTTTCTTCTCTTTTTAAAGTCTTAAAGAGCCCAGCTGACATATGTGGCAACTATCAGTGACCAATTCTATAGCCATGAAAAGGCAGAGGAATATGTTTCAGAACAAAATCAACCAGACAACCCCAGAGAGGGAGTCTGAAGGGATGGAAATGCACAGTCTTCCAGAAAAAGAATTCAGAATAAAAGTCATAACCATGCTGATGGACCTACAGAGAAATGTGCAAGAGCTGAGGGAAGAAGTGAAGGAACGGAGGAAAGACAATGCAGAAATTAGACAAGCGATCAACGGGCTTAACAGCAGAATGGATGAGATGCAAGAGACTGTTAATGGAATAGAAAACAGAGAACAGGAGTACAGAGCAGCTGAGGCAGAGAGAGATAAAAGAATTTCTAGGAATGAAAGAATATTAAGAGAACTGTGTGACCAATCCAAACGGAACAATATTCGCATTATAGGAGTACCAGAGGAAGAAGCGAGAGAAAAAGGAATAGAAAGTGTCTTTGAAGAAATAATTGCTGAAAACTTTCCCTCGCTGGGGAAGGAAGTAGTCTCGCAGTCCCCCAAAGCTCATAGATCTCCCAACACAAGGGACCCAAGGAAGACAACACCAAGACACATAGTAATTAAGATGGCAAAGATCAAAGATAAAGACAGGGTATTAAAGGCAGCTAGAGAGAGAAAAAAGATTACCTGCAAAGGAAAACCCATCAGACTATCTTCAGACTTCTCAACAGAAACCTTACAGGCCAGAAGAGAATGCCATGATATATTTAACGTTATGAAACAGAAGGGCTTCGAAACAAGAATATTGTATACAGCACGATTATCATTTAAATATGATGGAGGGATTAAACAATTTCCAGACAAACGAAAGTTGAGAGAGTTTGCCTCTCATTAACGACCACTACAGGATATCTTAAATGGACTGCTCTAGATAGGAGCACACCTAAGGCTAAAAAGATGTCACCAGAGAAAATAAAATCATAGCAAAGAAAGCAGACCATCTAAATACTAACTAAAGGCAAAGAATAAAACACCTATTATAGAAAGAATGGAGGAGGAGGAATAAGAAGGGAGAGAAAGAAAGAAACATCAGACTGTGTTTATAATAACTTAACAAGAAAGTTAAGTTAGATTGTTAGATAGTAAAGAAGCAACCCTTGAACACTTGGTAACCACGAATCTAAAGCCAGCAATGGCAATAAGTACATATCTATCAATAATCATCCTAAATGTACATGGACTCAATGCACCAATCAAAAGACACAGAGTAACAGAATGGATAAAAAAGCAACACCCATCTATGTGCTGCCTACAAGAAACTCACCTCAAATCCAAAGATATACACAGACTAAAAGTGAAGGGATGGAAAAAGATATTTCATGCAAACAACAAAGAGAAAAAAGCAGGTGTTGCAGTACTTGTACCAGACAAAATAGACTTCAAAACGAAGAAAGTAGCAAAAGATAAAGAAGGACATTACATAATGATAAAGGGGTCAGTCCAACAAGAAGATATAACCATTATAAATATATATGCCCCCAACACAGGAGCGCCCGCATATGTGAGACAAATACTAACAGAATTAAAGAAGGAAATAGACAGCAATGCATTCATCTTAGGAGACTTCAACACACCACTCACTCCAGAGGACAGATCAACCAGACAGAAAATAAGTAAAGACACAGAGGCACTGAACAAAACACTAGAACAGATGGACCTAACAGACATCTACAGAACTCTACACCCAAAAGCAACAGGTTACACATTCTTCTCAAGTGCACATGGAACATTTTCCAGAATAGACCACATACTAGGCCACAAAAAGAACCTCAGTAATTTCAAAAATATTGAAATCCTACCAACCAACTTCTCAGATCACCAAAGTATAAAACTAGAAATAAATTTTAGAAAGAAATCAAAAAGGCTCACAAATACATGGAGACTTAACAACACTCTCCTAATTAACCAATGGGTTAATGACCAAATCAAAACAGAAATCAAAGAATATATGGAGACTAATGACAACAACACAAAGCCACAACTTCTGTGGGACGCAGCAAAGGCAGTTCCAACAGGAAAGTATATTGCAATCCAGGCCTATTTAAAGAAGGAAGAACATTCCAAAATGAATAGTCTAAAGACACAATTACTGAAATTGGAAAAAGAAGAACAAATGAGGCCCAAAGTCACCAGAAGGAGGGACATAATAAAGATTAGAGAAGAAATAAATAAAATTGAGAAGAATAAAACAATAGAAAAAATCAATGAAACCAAGAGCTGGTTCTTTGAAAAAATAAACAAAATAGATAAACCCCTAGCCAGACTCATTAAGAGAAAAAGAGAATCTACACACATAAACACAATCAGAAATGAGAAAGGAAAAATCACGACGGACCCCACAGAAATACAAAAAATCATAAGAGAATATTATGAGAATCTATATGCTAACAAGCTGGAAAACATAGAAGAAATGGACGACTTCTTAGAAAAATACAACCTTCCAAGACTGACCAAGCAAGAAACAGAAAAACTAAACAGACCAATCACCAGTGACGAAATCGAATTGGTAATCAAAAAACTACCCAAGAACAAAAACCCCGGGGCTGATGGATTCACCTCTGAATTCTACCAGACATATAGAGAAGAAATAACACCGATTCTCCTTAAAGTTTTCCAAAAAATAGAAGAGGAGGGAATACTTCCAAACTTATTCTATGAAGCCAGCATCACTCTAATACCAAAACCGGGCAAAGACCTCATCAAAAAAGAAAATTACAGACCAATA
>JAVSCE010010691.1:0-19910 GCA_032199065.1 Smutsia gigantea | reverse complement strand
ATCCTTTTACTTGGTAGAGGATCTACGTTTAAACAATTTGCCAAAGCATCCAGCCTCGGCCAACCAAGTGCCTCACAGTCAGCATATGGAGAGTCCCTTTACAACTTCCATATGTGTTTAATTCTGAGATGCTTCTGGCTGGAGGGAAGGGGGCAAACCCAAAACACAGGTAAAATTGACTGCTTCTCTCTACCATCATCCCCTGTAGGAATACGGCAGAGATCTCAAAGCCACAGCTGAAAGATTTAGAATCATGAATGACTCAATGAAATTGCTTCTCTAGTGTTGGATATTCCCTTTGAAGGTTTGGCTGGTGTTCTGCACTCTAAAATGGGCCATATGCTGGAATCCTCATGTGAATGTTCCCAAGTCTGCAGTAAAGGGAATTGTTGCTACTACTGCTGTTTACAAAACATATTTTAGGGTACTTTTGCAACAAAATTTACACTAATGCACACAATGGGTCTCTATATAAAACCAGGTAAGATGTTACTTCTCTAGCTATTTCACATGGGCTTTGCTATACAGTCAAATGATATTTTATTGTTTACAAAACACTTTGACACATAGTCTTATTTAAAATAAAAATAAAATCACCTTTTATTCATTATTTTTCATTGAAAATTCGTTTTCTACCTTTCTGTCTTTTCCTTAAGCTGACATTGATTTCCTAGTTTTTTTATCTGAAATCCTTTTCTTTATCTGTTTTTAATTTTCCCAATAAGGCTTTTTCCCACTCACCCCATTTACAACTATGGTCCATCACAGTCATTGTAATGATGGCTCTATAAAAATATTTCAGCTCTCACCTTTGTAGCTAGCTCTTCTTATCTCCCTCACTTAAAAACTATAGAGTAAAATAAAATACAAAATTGAGGTAAAGGAAGCCTGCATTTCTTACAGATCTGGTTTGCAGCCAATGGGCATGTCATGGCATTTCCTTGTTGGCATGAGAACTATGGCATTAAGAAACATTAGAATTTAATGACATGCACATTCTCCCTCTCTTCCAGTGACCATTCTAAGTCAAAACAGACACAGATGAGTAACGGCAAAGAGTAAGCCAAGAAAGAGACATACATTAATGATGCAGACAGTAGAAACACAGATTGTAAAGCATCAAAGAAACCCATACCAACTGTCTCACCAGTCTGTGTTTTTAAACCTCTTCAAGAAGGGCTTGTCTGAAACCAATTTATAATATTCTGTCCCTGAGGAACCCCAACAGAAATGCTGAGAGATCTACAGCTGCCTTACTGGGAGATTTCTACTAGGGTTATAGCGGCTTTTGGTCTGGAACACTTGTGTGGAACAGACTAGTTTCTGGGTCACCGTTCTAAGTAGCCAGGAGATGTTAGACATTATTTGATTTTACTTATGTCACACACACATAGTGTAAGCGCTACCACTTACTCAGTGCCAAGAACTAAATTAACCATGTTCCACATATAAATTTACTTAACTCTGTAACTGTATGAAGTAGATAATCTGATTATCTCTGTTTTATAGATGGGGCAAATGGGGCAAAAAGAAGTCAAACAACTTGTCCCAGTCATGCAACTATTAAGTTGAAGGGCTAGGATTCAAATCCAGGTAGCCTGTTCTTTGCAGTCCATGTACTAACCACTAGTTATCCAACCTTTCAGAGACTTCTTGAACCTTCTAGACTAATGTGGGTCCAAAGTAGGGAAAGCCTTTAGCCTTTCTCAGTTTTCTGAATTATGGGTTAATTTCAGGATCCCATCAGGCTTCACAATTGATTCAGCGTCTGGGATGCGAGAAAGCTTATAGCAGGTACTGATGAAGTTGTATCAGTGAGGTATACAGCCTTAGTCTTTGAAAGCTCAAAAATGAGTCAGGCATAAAGGGCACAGGCAGACCAAAGAAAAACTTAAGGACATTTATAAAGCTTTAGACGTATCAAGAGATTGTTCAGGTACTGAGAGGAGTTGGAAGGAAGGGATTTGGATTCTGCGCAACAATTCCACTATAGGTTAGAACTAGTATACAGGAGGCAATCACTAGACATGCTGCTATGCTCCTGTATGTCTGTTTTACAGAAAGATATACCATTTTTGAGACTGATTTCTCCAGCTGACTATGTCTCTGCTAGTTTATCCACCATGACAGGAGGACTAGCCATTACGTGAACTACATACATTCTAGTAGTACACCAAAGGGAGGCTGGAGAAAATGCAAATGAATTTTAATATGTAAACATATATATGTGAACACATTATATGTAGGCAAGTACACATATATATAGGCACATACACTAATATATAACTAGAAATTATTGAGAATTTACCATATTCCAGGCTCTGTGCTAAATACTTTATGTATATTATTTTATTAATCATCACATCAAGCCTGTAATATAGGTACCTATAAGGTATCAGTATATCCCCTTTTACAGATGAGGAAACTGAGGTACAAAGAAGTACAGTAAGTTCATGAGTGGGAATTTTCAGGGTATAAACTCAGGCTGTCTGGCAGTATAGCCATATAATCTATTGCATATAATTTGAATTAGACCTTATGCATTCTCATACTTTATTAAAACTTTTTTGCCTCTACATTTACCCAACCATGTTTTTTACCCACTCATTACATAAAGTGTTTTAAAGTCAGCCAGAGAATAAAATCAAGGATTTGTTGCAATATCATAAGTTGCAATTTTGTGTTTCAACACTGGGTCATCCTGGACTTGAATTCTTTCCCTCTTAGGATTTCCATTTCAGGTTGAAGCAACTGCTGCATATATAATATTCCTAGTAAAAAGTCCATTGTTTTTATAATTAAGGGAGACTTAGAAGTTAAAGGCAATAAAATTTATCATTGCAATGCCAAAAAGTAAAAAAACATTAAAAATCCTTATCAACACAAGAGTATGGTAAAAAAATGCTTGGTTTATTAGCTGAACGACACTAAAATCTCTACTATGTTTAACAAGGAAAAAAATAAAATGCTATGAAAATGCTGTGAATATTTAATTATCTTAATTAGGATATGTTTTGAAGCAATAAATTTCACATCCTTGCAACACTGTAATAAACTGATGTATGTGCAAGGCAATTGTACAATCAAAATTAAAACATATTCAATGCACAAAACAGTATAAGAATAACATAAATCCATGTTCATTATGTTGCAAATAAACAGTGTTGAACTGAATTGTGTTGTTCCAAATTTCTAAGTTGAAGACCTAAACCCCAGAACCCCCAAATATGACTATATTTGGAGTTAGGGCCTTTAAAGAAGTAATTATATTGAAAAGGGGTTGTTAGGGTGGACCCCAGTCCAGTATGACTGGTGTCCTTATAAGAAAAGGAAATTAGGGCACAGAAAACACAGACAAAGGAATTTTCATGTGAGGACACAGATTGACGGCAGCCATCTGAAAGGAGAGGCCACAGAAGAAACCAAACCTGCCAACAGCTTGGTCTTGGACCTCTAGCCTCCAGAATTTTGAGGAAGTAAATTTCTTTTGTTTAAATCAGGCAATCTGTGGTATTTGTTACTGCAACCCCAGCAAGCTAATTAATATACGTTGTAATGAATAAGCATTCAACAACTATTTTTAGCCCTTTAAAATTCTTTGACTTAGAAATTCTCTTTCTTTTGGGTTGTTCACAGTTAGGAGCATGGGTATTGCTTTTCTCTATGGAGTTGTGTTATCATTATGAGAAACTCTAGCCATCCTGAGACTTTTTTTCTTTACCTTATATATAGGAAAGAAATGTGTACTTTTAAAAAGAAAATCGTACTGAGTGAAGAATAAAATGGATTATATGCTGTATTCTGAGGTGATAGTTCTGGAACATAAAAACCTATTCCTCAGAGTATGCATTTGCAAATATAATTTCACCCTGAATGTTACGATCCCATCCATTTGGAAGTTCACTATGTAATTGAGGCTGCATTAATTCCTCATTCAATTTATTAACTATCTATTTCCAATGTTGACTCCCTGATTGTTCATGTAAACATTTCACATTCTTTTCTCTAAATATGTATAAAAAATCTCATAGTAGGGTTAAGATATTTAGCTTTTTCATTTCTATGGAATGTGGTATATAGTATGAACTCAATAAATATTTCATCAGTAAATGATTGGAACTTTCTCCCCCTTAAGTGGCTTTGTAAATTCCTCTACTCAAAATCATTGAGTGTGTAATTTGGGAGAAAAGGCAGAAATCATTTACTCCAAAGACCTCATTTCATCAAAGGGGAGAATGCTGAGGCCTAGAGAGCTTTAGTGACCAGATCAAGTCACACAGTTAGGGACTAAATTCCTCTTTTGACTCTCAGTGTATATATGCTCTTGCCTTGATCACTAGATGAGTTAGTGGTACCTTAGCATATCACTAAGTCAGAAATGTTTTTCATACACAACTGGAACATCTGACTCATTTTGCAGACTTCATGCTATAATTTGTTGGCTTTTACCTTCACAATGCCATTTCTGGAGAAGGAAAAAGGGATTTTTAAGAAAATGTCTTAGGAAAAAATTTACATGTAGATTAGCCAGTATGGGAGACTTTATGCTTTGGGAATAATCAGAGGGAGAACTCTACCTAGGTCTTCTGAAAATAGCTATTGGATTAAACAAATTATGGAGAAAAAAATTTTTAACAAAAGAAAGCAACCTACTATGACACACATAATAAGGGAAATATTAGTTTCAAAGTTCACAGAATCAGACAATAGTCAGGAAGTGTTACTGATACTGTTTATCATCATTTACAGCTGTGACAAATTTGAAACCAGGCTTGAGTGGACTAGGTTGATGTTATGAGGCAAAATTGCAAGGTAGGTGGCCTACCACCTGTTTTTCAGCACTCCTTCCCTGCCTCTTAGTGGATGTACAGGGCCCTCTTGTTACTCAGTACCCTAGTATGGGGCCCAAGGATACCTTCCCACCATATACCCACTGCTCTATGTTACTTCTTCCATTCTCCCTGCTCCTCAGTCAAGTATTCCATTCACTCACAATCCAGAAAGTAGTCAGACTGGAGTACTTAATATGGAGGTATGAAATATTGATTAGAGTTATTCTCATTTGTACTCAAAATCCCCCCACTCCTTTTTTTTTTTATTACAATAAGATCTTGTTTAACTAAATGCAGCCTGAATTGGGAGAGGACATGTAGGAGCCCTTTGGCCCGTGAATCTTCCCAATTCCCCTTATGCATCCCACCTTAGAAGAAAGGTCCTTAACTTCACACACCCTTCAAATCTCTCTTCTAGACTTCGGGGCTCCGAGTTAAGTGTCGTTTTCACATGCATCACAGTGGGAGATGGCTATGGCCCAGTGTAAGAAACAAAAGGATTCAACAGGCAGCCAAGTGTTCTTAGTTTAAAAGCCCCTGGAAATGACTGGACTCAATCATATGAAAGATAGATTTTCCCCAACTTATTATATAACAATATAATAATGCTTTTTGAAATGGCCCATCTGTGTTTAAATAAAAATTTAGTGTGAGTGTTTTTCTTTGACTTTTAAAAGTAAGTATTTGAAAACATAGTCATTATTTTGAGTTCTTTCTTAGAGGAAATTAAAGAGGAAAATTTGCATAGGTACTTCCCTGGAGATGTACCACAGCTTAAAAACTACAATATTTCTGAGGGGTACAGGTAAATTATTTTATAGAACGTGGATTTGTTTGATGCTTCCTCATGATTAGATTCAGGTTATTTATTTTGGACATGGGAACTGTTCTAGATTAAAGGAGGTTGAAAAGACATTATAACTAAAAGCAACATGTGATCTTGGATTTTTTCCTTTTGCCATAAAGGATACTGTTGAATAGATAAAATTTGAAAAAAGTCCACAAATTAGAGAGGATTTTATCAATGTTAACTTACTGATGTTGATACATTTACTGTTGCTACATAAAAGAATATTTCAATTTTGGAGAAATACATACTTGAGTATTTAGAGGTAAAGGGGCATCATGTCACAACTTACTCTCAGACATTCAAAAAAAATAATGAAAGTGTACATGTCCATGTGTGTTTACAAAAAGGAAGAATGATAAAGCAAATGTGATAAAATATTAATATTTGGGGGATCTGGGTGAAGGGTATGTATACTGAGATCTTTGTACTATTTCTGTAACTTTCCAGTAAGTCCAAAATTATTTCAAAATTAAAAAAATTAGAAAGCATAAAGTATTTCGAATGTTTTTATGCATATGTTAGGTTATTTCCACATTACATATATACTTAGGCAGGAAGATCTGAAAGTGAGTTTTAACCTGAAACTTTAATTTCTAAATCCACTTTACAGTAAATTAAACCCAAATACTGAAGCCATTTAACAAGCCAACCTATCTGAAAATGGATCATAGGAAGATGAATAAAAGCAAATAAACTAAAAAGTTAAAATCACAAAATCTAATACGTTAATAGTGTTTTAAAATTAATTTCTTTTTCTTTTAGAACTTACATAAAATATTTTCTTTGCACTTGGGAAAATCTCTACCTATCATTTTACAAATGGGCAGGTTTCTCAATATGGCCTTTAATGTACAAGTAACTCAGCAAAATTCTGCAATAGATTCTTTTTAAAAATAACAAACATGAACTCACTTTATTTCAGTTGCAGGTATGTTAGTACTTTGCTTGGACATGTCTCAAGTTCTTATTGTGACTAGAAAAAACTTCAAAATTTTTAGGATCATCTTGATTGATTAATGAAATCACACCATATTCCAGAAGACCAAGTTAAATTAGCCTTTTTACAGATTTTTTTTTCTTTTTAAGGTATTCTGCTGCATAGAGAACACCAGCAAAAATATACATGGCATATTCGAAAAACCATGCACAAGAAATGAGCAAAGTATTATACTTTGCTTTAAAGACATGATCAACTTTGGATGGAAGTGGGCTTGTATTTAATCCCCAATGCCCATATCATCATACTTACAGTTAAATTAGATTAGAAAACTGGGCCGTGTCACTGAATAGTGGTGCCTTTTCATGATTAAGAAAAGCAACATAGCTCACAGAGCCCTCGTGACATGCCATTCTTTCCAGCCAAAGGCCATCCCTGCTCTTTAGACACATTCAAGAAGGAAACACAAAATTAGAACTCACAACAGAGGGCCTCAAGGAGAGTCAGAGAGAGTGAGTCATACTGCTGTGCCCAGGTTGTATGACCACGTAATCAGACACAAGAGAAGAACAAATTTTCCAGTTTAAAAATGACCTTATACACTAACATTTATGCATCTTATAGCATGAACCTCAATTTCAAAAATGATCTTAAAATTGTGTGTCCATCAAAAATTGTGGGGTCAGGGGAGGAAAGAGAGAATATGAATGAATGAATGACTAGGGAGTTTGGCTTTGGAATGCACCAAGCACTCTAGCATCCTCAGGCCTATTCTTTTTCTTAAAAGAGAGCAGCTTCTGTTGTCTGATATTAGAGCATGGGTTTGAACTTAGACCTATTACAGTGGCCACTTGAACATTTCCATCAGCACTGTTCAGCCCATAAGAATTAATGCTAAACTCATTGCAACTTAGTTCCAATAGGATAGATATTTCTGGAAGACAAATATAAATAAGATTCTTAAACAGGGAAACATGGAGCAATACCACAAAGACCAAAGGGTTCAGAATTAGCCAGATGTGGTGTCAACTCCTATCATTTGGAAGTTACCTTAGGTAACTTTCTTAACTTCTCTGGGCAACTGCTTCATCAATAAAATGAAGATAATGATACGTATCCTGTAAAGATTCTTGGAGGTAAATTAGATGATGGATAGTTCTTGCCCCACATTGGTACAAAAAATGTTAATTGTGTGGGAGCAAAGGTTGGAATGCTGTGAACTGAAATATGGCATGGAAAAACTGAAGCCCCCTCAAAGGAGGTGTTGGAGCTAGAGTTACTTCTGAGAAAAAGGGTTATCAGCATCCATTGTAAAGGCTGATTTTAAGCCTCTAAAGGCTTGGGGAGAAATTCAAACATCACCACCTACGCAAAATAAGAGACATGTTGGTCATGCTTTACCACCTTAGGGATTTGCTGGCAACTCAATTATCCACAGATGACTATCTAGATTTTGGCCTTCATCTCCTGGCTTCTTTCTACTTCCTGTTATACTCATTCTGTTCTGCTTTTTGATATTTATACTTGATTTATACATACAAATATATATGTTATATATATATATGTACTCCATATATTTTTACTTTTCTATACTGTAAAAGCTAGGAGAGTAAGTCAACTCAACTTACTGAGAGAAAAACCTTCCATAACCTAAGCAGAGCTTGAGATAGGAAAATAATGCATCTGAGCTAGACAGAAGATACTTTCTTATAAAGTTTTACCATCGGTCTAAGAGGTGATTCCATTGATCCCTAGCAAGGGTAGGAAGCAGGGAGAAAGGATGAAGCATCCACAGGCAGTTAGCACTTTCTGATTGGGGTCCTCACAACCTGACCTCATTCTTTCCTGTGAAGAAGTATAACGATTGTCATGAATGTGAACCACATCTATATTGAAATGCTTAGTACAGAGCAGAGTTGTGAATGGAAATTATTTGGAGTTGTGTATGCTACTTCTTCTTAACTTTCATGAAGAGGAACTTGCATGAGAAAACAGTGAACTTCAAGCATATTTCTGCCTGGTATTTGAAAAAAAGTGGAAGTGAGTGACACACACGAGGTCATACAGTCATGCTACACAGATAGAAATACACAGTCCACCTTATTGCCTTACTGAGAATGTGACTGTAATTCTGTACTGTGTACTGGATGGACATCTATCAGCAGCCTTATGACAGCTAAATGTACTGCTGAATGGTAGATGAGGCAACTTGGGTAAGAAAAAAAAAGAGTGATTGGAGGAAAATAAAAGCCCACAAGATTTTAAGCCTATTTATCAATGTCTCAATCTTTTTTAATTTTAATGGACTTTCAATCTAAGGTCATGTACAGACATATGCAGCTGAAACTAAAATTAAGAGCTGCACTTTATTAGTTGGATGTAAGTTACACATCTGTGGCAATGACAGAGCAGTTTGCTTCTACACTGAGTTGTAACTTCAATAATTATTAGTACTACTATTTGACAATAAAATTCATTTGTGGGGAGGGAGAAGAAGGATGCTTCGCTTTTAGAAAAAAACACTATTTAAATCTCATGCAAATCAATTTGTGTTACTGTAGTGAATTTTCCTTTGATTTCCAGAAGATCACCTTACAGACTTAGCTATATGGATTGGCCATGTATTAAGTCTCATTTGAATTTGAAAAACCCTTCTAAGCGAATGAAAATAGATTTTCCTCTCACCACTGAGAAAGAGCTAGACCATTCCATTTTAACTCAGTTAAAAAGAGGAGCAAATATTAAAAAGGAAAGAACAGCTTCTGAATTCAATTTCTTTTTTTTTTCCTATTAAGACTAAGTTGAAAATTGTATATCCAATTTACCACTGAGAGGATATTCAAATATTTCTGTACAATCCCTCATTGCTTCTAAATTCACTCAAAGGTAAGATTATTAATTCCTCCTGACAGAAAATCAAGATTTAATGAGCAGCTGACAGCCCCTAGGAATTACTAGGGAAACTTAATATGATGGTTTTGACTAAATAATGTGCTTTTACATATGTGAGGAACATGCTATGCAGGGTAATGAACATATAGTAAATGTTAATTTAGCTGTTCAATTTTGGACAAGTGATTAATTATGGGACTATATATTTTTATTGAACTTCCAAGAAAAAAAAGGTACCTCTTCTCCTACACTGTTACCTAGCCTATACATTTTGATGGATGGCCACAAAATTTTCTTGCATTCTTTTTTAATTCAACTAAATAGCTATTTTGCTTCTTACTAAGTGCTAGACACTGGGGGAGATAGAGCAAAACAGTGTTTCTACTTTCAGGATTTCAAATCTAGTGGTTGGTGGAGACAGAATACAGAGACATCTGTAATGCAAAGAGGAAGTAAGTGCAATGGCAGAGGGACAAGCAGAAGTAGTATTTGCCTTGGGGGTGAGTGGGTGGGGTACTAGTGGTGTGTGTGCGCTCAAGAGGCAAGTCTTCATGAGGCAATTTATGTTTGAAATGAGCCCTGAAGAGTGGATAGGGTGAAAATGATGAGGAAAGCTATACAGGCAGAAGAGGTAAGGTATAGACTTCTGGGAAGATGGCGGCGTGAGCAGGGCGGCGGAAATCTCCTCGCAAAACCAAATATATTTATGAAAATACAGCTAATACAACTATTCCTAAAAGAGAGATCAGAAGATACAGGACTACACCAGCCTGCAGCTACACCTGAGAGGACTCGGCACCCCATGAGGTGGTTTAGATATGGAGCCGCGACCCGGCAGGACCCGAGCATTCCCCCACCCCAGCGCACTGGCGGGAGGAGAGGATTCAGAGTGGGGAGGGAGTGGAAGTACAGGCCTGCCGAATAACCAGTCCTGGTGATCTGCTCCGGGAGTGCTGACACACACAGCGCAGAGTATTAGAGATTGGAGAGACAGAGGTGCAGATTCCAAGAAGGTAGGTCCACCCAGCCGGTTCCCCGGGACAAAAGAAAAGCACGCACATTTTTAGGGGTCTTAAAGAGACAGGGGCCCAACGGAGGAGCAGGATCGTTCCCAGCGCATTCAGCCAAGCAGGCTGGGAGTCCTGTGGAATTTTGGTCCCCTTGGACTGTGGCTGGGAAAGGCAGTCGCATGGAGACTTCCCACAGAAATCAGCAGCCTCCCATTCGTTCCCTCCCTGGCCAGAGTCACAAAGGGCCTGGCGGAGCGGTGTGGCGGTGGAATAGTGAAGCAACAGCGCCACCTACAGGATCCTCACAGAAAATACACCTGGTAGGCGTTTTTTTTCTCTATTTTCCCTTTCTTCCTTTTTTCTTTTTCTGACCACTTCTATTGCCATGAAAAAGACAGAGAAATATGGTAAAAACAAAACTTACCCAGAAAGCCCCAGACCAGACGACCCCAGAGAGGGAGTGTGAAGGGATGAACATGCACAATCTTCTTGAAAAAGAATTCAGAATAAAAGTCATAACCATACTGATGGATCTACAGAGAAATATGCAAGAGCTAAGGGAGGAAGTGAGGGAAGGGAGGAAAGACAATGCAGAGACGAGACAAGTGATCAACGGGCTTAGCAGCAGACTGGACGAGATGCAGGAGACTGTTAATGGAATAGAAATCAAAGAACAGGAACACAGGGAAGCTGAGGCAGAGAGACATAAAAGGATCTCTAGGAATGAAAGAATTTTAAGAGAACTGTGTGACTAATCCGAACGGAACAATATTCGCATTATAGGAGCACCAGAAGAAGAAGAGAGAGAAAAAGGGATAGAAAGTGTCTTTGAAGAAATAATTGATGAAAACGTCCCCAAGATGGGGAAGGAAATAGTCTCTCAGACCATGGAAGACAAAAGATCTCCCAACACAAGGCACCCAAGGAAGACAACACCAAGACACATAATAACTAAAATGGTGAAGATCAAAGATAAGGACAGAGTATTAAAGGCAGCCAGAGAGAGAAGAAATATCACCTACAAAGGAAAATTCATCAGACTATCATCAGACTTCTCAACAGAAACCTTACAGGCCAGAAGAGAATGCTATAATATATTTAACGTAATGAAACAGAAGGGCCTCGAACCAAGAATATTGTATCCAGCACGATTATCATTTAACTTTGAGGGAGGGATTAAACAATTTCCAGACAAGTGAAAAATGAGGGAATGTACCTCCCATAAACCACCTCTTCAGAATATCTTAAAGGGACTGCTCTAGATAGAAGCACTCCTAAGGCTAAAACGAGGTCACCAGAGAAAATAAAATCACAGCAAAGAAAGCAGATCATCCAAATACTAACAAAAGGCAAAGAATAAAACACCTAGTATATAAAGAATGGAGGAGGAAGAATAAGAAGGGAGAGAAAAAATCATCAGACTGTGTTTACAATAACTTAACAACAAAGTTAAGTTAGACTGTTAGATAGTAGAGAAGCTACCCTTGAACCTTTGGTAACCACGAATCTAAAGCCAGCAATGGCAATAAGTACATATCTATGGATAATCACCCTAAATGTAAATGGACTGAATGCACCAATCAAAAGACACAGAGTAACAGAATGGATAAAAAAGCAAGACCCACCTATATGCTGCTTACAGGAGACTCACCTCAAACCCAAAGATACACACAGACTAAAGGTGAAGGGATGGAAAAAGATATTTCATGCAAACAACAAGGAGAAAAAAGCAGATGTTGCAGTACGTGTATCAGGCAAAATAGACGTCAAAACGAAGAGAGTACCAAGAGATAAAGAAGGAAATTAGATAATGATAAAGGGTCAGTCCAACAAGAGGATATAACCATTTTGAATATATATGCACCCAACACAGGAGTGCCGGCATATGTGAAACCAATATTAACAGAATTAAAGGGGAAATAGAAAGTAATGCAGTCATTTTAGGAGACTTCAACACACAACTCACTCCAAAGAACAGATCAACCAGACAGTAAATAAGTAAAGACACAGAGGCACTGAACAACACACTAGAACACATGGACCTAACAGACATCTACAGAACTCTGCACCCAAAAGCACCACAATACACATTCTTCTCAAGTGCACATGGAACATTTTCCAGAATAGACCACATACTAGGCCACAAAAAGAACCTCAGTAAATTCAAAAAGATTGAAATCCTAACAACCAACTTCTCAAATCACAAAGGTGTAAAACTAGAAAAAAATTTTAGAAAGAAATCAAAAAGGCTCACAAATACATGGAGACTTAACAACATTCCCCTAATTAATCAATGGGTTAATGACCAAATCAAAACAGAAATCAAAGAATATATGGAGACTAATGACAACAATAACACAAAGCCACAACTTCTGTGGGACGCAGCAAAGGCAGTTCTAAGAGGAAAGTATATTGCAATCCAGGCCTATTTAAAGAAGGAAGAACATTCCCAAATGAATAGTCTAAAGACACAATTACTGAAATTGGAAAAAGAAGAACAAATGAGGCCCAAAGTCACCAGAAGGAGGGACATAATAAAGATCAGAGAAGAAATAAATAAAATTGAGAAGAATAAAACAATAGAAAAATCAATGAAACCAAGAGCTGGTTCTTTGAAAAAATAAACAAAATAGATAAACCCCTAGCCAGACTCATTAAGAGAAAAAGAGAATCTACACATAAACAGAATCAGAAATGAGAAAGGAAAAATAACAATGGACCCCACAGAAATACAAAGAATTATAAGAGAATATTATGAGAATCTATATGCTAACAAGCTGGAAAACATAGAAGAAATGGACAACTTCTTAGAAAAATACAACCTTCCAAGACTGACCAAGCAAGAAACAGAAAAACTAAACAGACCAATCACCAGCAACAAAATTGAATCGGTAATCAAAAAAACCACGCAAGAATAAACCCCTGGACCAGATGGATTCACCTCTGAATTCTACCAGACATATAGAGAAGAAATAACACCCATTCTCCTTAAAGTTTTCCAAAAAATAGAAGAGGAGCAAATACTTCCAAACTCAGTGTATGAAGCCAGCCCCACTCTAATACCAAATCCGGGCAAAGACCTCACCAAAAAAGAAAATTACAGACCAATATCCCTGATTAACATAGATGCAAAAATACTCAACAAAATATTAGCAAACCAAATTCAAAAATACATCAAGAGGATCATACACCATGATCAAGTGCGATGCATCCCATGGATACAAGGATGGTACAACATTCGAAAATCCATCAACTTCATCCATCACATCAACGAAAAGAACAAAAACCACATGATCATCTCCATAGATGCTGAAAAAGCATTTGACAAAATTCAGCATTCATTCCTGATTAAAACTCTCAACAAAATGGGTACAGACGGCAAGTTCTTCAACATCATAAAGGCTGTACATGACAAACCCACAGCTAACATCATACTTAACAGTGAGAAGCTGAAAGCTTTTCATCTAATATGGGGAACAAGACATGGATGCCCACTCTCTCCACTGTTATTCAACATAGTACTGGAAGTCCTGCCCACGGTAATCAGACAAAACAAAGAAATACAAGGCATCCAGATTGGTAAAGAAGAAGTCAAATTGTCACTATTTGCAGATGACATGATATTGTACATAAAAAAACCCTAAAGACTCCACTCCAAAACTACTAGAACTAATATCTGAATTCAGCAAAGTTGCAGGATACAAAATTAACACACAGAAGTCTGTTGCTTTCCTATACACTAACGATGAACTAACAGAAAGAGAAATCAGAAAAACAATTCCAGTCACAGTTGCATCAAAAAGAATAAAATACCTAGGAATAAACCTAAGGAAGGAAGTGAAAGACCTGTACTCTGAAAACTACAAGACACTCCTAAGAGAAATTAAAGAGGACACTAACAAATGGAAATTCATCCCATGCTCTTGGCCAGGAAGAATAAATATTGTCAAAATGGCTATACTACCTAAAGCAATCTACAGATTCAACGCAATCCCTATCAAAATACCAACAGCCTTCTTCAATGAACTGGAACAAATAATTCTAAAATTCATATGGCACCACAAAGGACCCCGAACAGCCAAAGCAATCCTGAGAAGGAGGAATAAAAAAGGGGGAATTATGCTCCCTGACTTCAAGCTCTACTACAAAGCCACAGTAATCAAGACAATTTGGTATTGGCACAAAAACAGACCCACAGACCAGTGGAACAGAACAGAAAATCCAAACATTAACCCAAACATATACAGTCAATTTATATATCATAGAGAGGCCTTAGATATACAATGGGGAGATGACAGCCTCCCTGGCAGCTGGTATTGGCAAAACTGGACAGCTATATGTAAGAGAATGAAACTGGACTACTGTCTAACCCCATACACAAAAGTAAACTCAAAGTGGATCAAAGGCCTGAATGTAAGTCATGAAACCATAAAACTCTCAGAAAAAAACATAGGCAAAAATCTCTTGGACATAAACATGAGTGACTTCTTCATGAACATATCTCCCCGGGCAAGGGAAACAAAAGCAAAAATTAACAAGTGGGACTATATCAAGCTGAAAAGCTTCTGTACAGCAAAGGACACCATCAGTAGAACAAAAAGACATCCTACGGTATGGGAGAATTTATTCATAAATGGCATATCCGATAAGGGGTTGACATCCAAAATATATAAAGAACTCACGCACCTCAACAAACAAAAAGCAAATAGTCCAATTAAGAAATGGGCAGAGGACATGAATAGACACTTCTCCAAAAGAGAAATTCAGATGGCCAACAGGCACATGAAAAGATGCTCCACATCGCTAATCATGAGAGAAATGCAGATTAAAACCACAATGAGATATCACCTCATACCAGTGAGGATGGCCAACATCCAAAACACAAACAACAACAAATGTTGGCGAGGATGTGGAGAAAAGGGAACCCTCCTACACTGCTGGTGGGAATGCAAATTAGTTCAACCATTGTGGAAAGCAGTATGGAGGTTCCTCAAAAAACTCAAAATAGAAATACCATTTGACCCAGGAATTCCACTCCTAGGAATTTACCCTAAGAATGCAGCAGCCCAGTTTGAAAAAGACATATGCACCCCTATGTTTATCGCAGCATTATTTACCATAGCCAAGAAATGGAAGCAACCAAAGTGTCCATCAGATGTATGGATAAAGAAGAGGTGGTACATATACACAATGGAATATTATTCAGCCATAAGAAGAAAACAAATCCTACCATTTGCAACAACATGGATGCAGCTAGAGGGTATTATGCTCAGTGAAATAAGCCAAGAGGAAAAAGAAAATATCAAATGATCTCACTCATATGTGGAGTATAAGAACAAAGAAAAAAAACTGAAGGAACAAAACAGCAGTAAACTTACAGAACTCAGGAATGGATTAATAGTTACCAAAGGGAAAGGGACTGGGGAGATGGGTGAGAAGGGAGGGATAAGAGGGAAAAAGGGGCATTACGATTAGCAGATGTAATGTTGGGGGGGCATGGGGAGGGCTGTACAACTCAGAGAAGACAACTAGTGATTCTATAGCATCTCACTACGCTGATGGACAGTGACTGTAATGGGGTTGGTGGGGGGGACCTAATGAAGGGGTAGTTTAATAACCATAATATTGCACGTGTAATTGTAGATTAATGATACCAAAATAAATTATATATATAAAAAAAGAAAAGGTAAGGTATAGTAAGAGAATAGAAAAGCACTCAGTTAGGGTAGAGTACAGGCAGAAAAGGTCTACTGACGATTATGCCATGGCAGGCCTTGAATACTAAGTTGATGAGTCCATAAGTTTTCTGTTCATCTCACCAAGTAGATTCTAAGTACCTCAGGCATAACGACTGTTTCAATAAATCTTTCGTGTTCCCATAGCAGCCAGGTATAGCATGCTTGGATATAAAGTAGATCTGCAATAAATACTCAGGGGATTGAATAGGTTGGAAAATTATTTTTCAACGTATTTTTTTCATTTTACTTTACCTTAAGCCTTCTTCCTCCCTGCCACCCCCCCCAGTTTTATTGAGAAATAATTGACATACATCACTGTATAAATTTAAGGCACAGACCATGATGGTTTTTGAAATAATTACCACAATAAGTTTAGCTAACATCCATCTTTTCATATAGATAAAATAAAAAGAAAAAAGAAAAAAAACTCTCCTTGTCATGAGAACTTTTAGCATTTACTCTCTTAACTTTTCTATATATCATACAGTAGTGCTAACTATAATCATCATGTTGTACATTACATCCCTAGTATTTATTTATGTTATTACTGGGAGTTTGTATCTTTTGACCACCTTCCTCCACTTCCCCATACCCCTGCCCTTTACCTCTGGTAACTACAAGTCTGATTTCTTTTTCTGTATTTGGTGTTTTTGTTTTGCTTTGTTTTGTTTTTTAAGAGTCCACATATAAGTGAGTTCATTCAGTATTTGCTTTTCTCTGCCTGACTGGTTTCACTGAGCATAATGCCTTCAAGGTCCATCCATGTTGTCCCAAATGGTAGGATTTCCACATTTTTTATGGCTGAATAATCTTCCAGTGTATATATACCATAACTTCTTTATCCATTCACCCATCAATAGACACTTAGGTTGTTTCCGTATCTTGGCTTTTGTAAATAATGCTGGTATGAACTTGGGACTGCAGGCATCTTTCTGAGTAGTGTTATTGCTTTCTTTGGATAAATATCCAGAAGTGAAATCCCTGGATCCAATGATAGTTCTGTGTTTTGTTTTTTGAGAATTCTCCATGTTTTCCATAGCGGCTATACCAGTTCACAATCCCACTGACAGTGTACAAGGGTTTCCTTTTATCCAAATTCACACCAACACTTGCTTTCTATTGTCTTTTTTTTAATTTTGGTTTCATTAATATACAATTACATGAGCAACATTGTGGTTACTAGATTTTCCCCATTATCAAGTCCCCACCCACATACCCCATTACAGTCACTGTCTATCAGTGTAGTAAGATGCTATTGAATCACTACTTGTCTTCTCTGTGCTATACTGCCTTCCCCATGCCCCCCCACTACATTATGTGTGCTAGTCATAATACCCCCTATTCCCCTTCTCCCTCCCTTCCCACGCACCCACCCCAATGCCTTTCCCTTTGGCAACTGTTAGTCTATTCTTGGGTTCTGCAAGTCTGCTGCTGTTTGGTTCCTTCAGTTTTTGCTTTGTTCTTATGCCCCACAGATGAGTGAAATCATTTTGTACTTGCCTTTCTCCACCTGGCTTATTTCACTGATCATAATACCCTCTAGCTCCATCCATGTTGCTGCAAATGGTAGGATTTGTTTTCTTCTTATGGCTGAATAATATTCCATTGTGTATATGTACCACCCCTTCTTTATCCATTCATCTACTGATGGACACTTCGGTTGCTTCCATTTCTTGGCTATGGTAAATAATGCTGCGATAAACATAGGGGTGCATATGTCTTTTTCAAACTGGGCTGCTGCATTCTTAGGGTAAATTCCTAGGAGTGGGATTCCTGGGTCAAATGGTATTTCTGTTTTTAGTTTTTTGAGGAACCTCCATACTGCTTTCCACAGTGGTTGAACTAGTTTACATTCCCACCAGCAGTGTAGGAGGGTTTCCCTTTCTCCCCATCCTTGCCAGCATTTGTTGTTCCTAGTCTTTTCTATGTTGGCCATCCTAACTGGCATGAGGTGATATCTCATTGTGGTTTTAATTTGCATTTCCCTGATAATTAGAGATGTGGAGCATCTTTTCATGTGCCTGATCTATTGTCTTTTTGATGATGACCATTCTAACAGGCATAAGGTGATATTTAACTGTGGTTTTAATTTGCATTTCCCCAGTGACAGTGATGTTGAGCATCTTTTCAAGTACCTGTTGCCCTTTCATATATCTTCAAATTGAGTTACTTGGATTTTGCTATTGAGTAAAATGAGATATTAATCCCTTATCAGATACATACTTAACAAATTTGTTTTTCCTATTCTGTAGGTTCTCTTGTTACTTTGTTGATAGTTTCTTTGGCTGTGCAGAAGCTTTTTAGTTTAACGTAGTTCCATTTATTATTTTGTTACTTATGCTTTAGGTGTCATTTCCAAAAATCACTGCCAATACCCATATAAAGGAGCTTTATTCCTATGTTTTCTTCTAGGAGTTTCACAGTTTTAGATCTTACATTTAAGTCGTTAATCCCTTTTGAGTTAACAGTCTCATTCTTTTACATGTGAACATGTAATTATCCCCGCAGAATTTACTGAAGACATGTTTTTTTTCTCTATTAAGTATGCATGGCTCCTTTGTCAAATATTAGTTGAGTGTATGTGCTTGGTTTTATTTCTGGGCTCTCAATTCTGTTCCATTGGCTTATTTGTCTGTTTTTATGCATATGCCACACTGTTTTGATGACTATATCTTTATAGTATAGCTTGAAATCAGGAAGTGTGATACCTCCTGCTTCCTTCTTTCTTGGGATTTCTTTGTCTGTTCAGGGTCTTTTGTGGTTTACTCCTTCTTAAACCTTCTTTAAAAAACAGACTTTAAATAGTCTTTCTAAGATGGAATCATGAATAGAATGTTAGCCCAATGATGCAGGCAACCAATACAGTTCTGCCTAAAAGAATACCATTGCTGAAGCTCAGGGAGTTTGTACCTGAAGCTCTGTTCCTCTTGAACCAAAACCATTAAATTAGTATGCTGTGGTACATTTTATAGGAAAACTGACTTCTAGTTAGTAAATAATGTGATTTTTATATAGGACTTTAGCTTTCAGATGGCCTTCATAGGGAAATAACATCAAAACTAAAATTGGGATGGAAAAATGGAGAAGCAGAAACATTATGTCCTATGCAATGATTTTATTTCTGGTCTCCTCTCTCCTTAGAGGAACACTACAACAAACCCAAAAGAAGTTAGTAACAATCCATTTATAAATTTCATTTTGTTGACTATAATGATAACTGAATCACTTTGGTTTTTGACAATCTACATAATTGTTAACTATCACATAAAATTCATTTAAGTGTGTACATTATTGATTTAATATTCTAGAAGCTTTCATTGCTTGGGAAGAGGACATGTTTTATATGCTTGGAATATAATTTAAATAAGTCTTCCTACTCATTCAGTTTTCCCTTCTTTACCAGCTATAATTTCATGTGATACTATATGAATCTCTGGGAGAGCAGAGGGGTGAGAATTGAAGGAGTTTGATAGGGAAGCTGCTTCTTGTGTTTTTGATGAATAAATATAATATGAATTAATCTTTTTTCTTTCAAGGGTCAATAATACAATTACAAAGAAAGTTAAACAATGATTATAATAAAGTAGCAAAGAATCAATTTACATATGAAGTTGCTGATAGACCTGAGAGTGATGATAAATCATAGTGTCT
>JAVSCE010010690.1:0-48234 GCA_032199065.1 Smutsia gigantea | reverse complement strand
TATGTTTTTGGATTGACAATAACTGACAAGTAAAATGCTTGCTGTTACTCTTAATAGCATCTAAAAATGGAAATCTGAGTCTTCCTAAATGACCAGGGAATAGCTCTAAAACTTTTGCAATCTGTGAAATAAAGCCAGGGTATGCACTATAAAATCCCCTTAACTTCATCCAATAGGGACCTTTTTTATATTTCCACTTCAGTTCCTCTATTTTTCCTCCTTATTCTTGTGGAATTAAGATATACCATTAAGTTGGAAGTCTTTTTGTTCTTACCATCCCAGTGGATTTAAATAAAAAAAGGTTTTTTTTGAAACCAAGTTCTTTTCCTTTGAAAAGGTATGTTAACAGATATAAAGAGAATATGATTCTGTAGCTTGAAAGAGCAGGAATGTGTTTATTCTTGTGTTGATGGGCCTAAAAGCTACTGTCAAGACATAAGTGAGAACTTTGAACTCAAGATTTAAGATTTTGAAAAGGGTCTGACATGAGAAATCTACTGACATTATAGATCAACCAGTGGAACCTTTCTATTTAGAAAATTGGATTTCTATTGTACTGCTTACTGCCTTCAAGTATAATCAACAAGACAGAGCTTCCAGATACGTAGAAATTGCTGAAGAATAAGGAAAAAATAATTTAAAGTCAAAGTGTTTAACTTACTCATCTTAGATGGTTATAAGTTACATCTATGATTTTCTCAAGCATAAAATCCAGAATTGCTATGATTTTTGAAAAGTGAGAACATTTTCTAGTATTAGATATGATTCACTACTGCGGAATCAGGAAAACAAATATTTCTATTTCTTTTAAGACTGGAAACTGCAAACAAAATGCAAAGGCAAACAATAAAGTCTAAAAATATTTTTGTCATATGCTATAAATGTTACTACACTTGATAAACAACTCACAAACAAGACTGCTTCTGCTAATTAATTTTTTCATATGACAGAGGGAAGAATTTCTAAAAGAAAATATATTGTTGGGAGTAGAAAATATTAATTTTTGAATTATTCTCACTTATGTTGATATCTTTAATGATTTGTTTTGGTTGTTAAAATCCATGTAATATAAAATGTCATTTAACCATTTTTAAGTGTACAGTTCTGTGGCATTAATTACATTCACAATTTTATGTAATCATCACCCCTCTCTATTTCTAAAACTTCCATGCCCCAAAGCAGAAACTCTATCCATTTAGCAAAAACTCTCCATTTCCCTCCTCTCTTCAGCCCCTGATAACATGTAATCTACTTTCTGTCTCTATGAATTTACCTATTGCACATATCTAAATGCATTTTAAGTATTTTATAATATTTGAGATTGTTGGGTCCAACATACTAGTTGATTTAGGCTGAAATGGATATAAATTTTGCTCGCTGAGGGGCATTAATCATACAATTTATTTATTTACATAATAGAATGAATTCACAATATATTTTCAAAGAAAATTTAATTTCAAAATTGTAGAAATTTTTCTTTTCCAAAGAGAATTTAATTGCTAAAAAATGTGATGTGGCCTGAGTTCTTACATTCTTGGGCAATGGAAGCATCATAGATTTATTTTAGCTCAGTTATTATGGACACGGAGTAAGCCTGTCATAGGGGTTATAATCTTTTCTTTAATTCACTGTTTCCAGCAAGTGTTACATAAAAAAGCACCAATTTTTCTTTCAACACATACAGAAAGGAAGTACCTTTATGCAAAATTCAAATTTTCTATGAAAGCTTTGTCATTAAAAGTGGTTAACTTTTTCACTTTTTCAATAGACAAGAATCTGTTCTGACTTTAGGACCATAGAATTTTGTATGTGGTGAGAGTGTCTGGCCTTTCCTTCCATTAAATACTTAGTTTTAAAGATAAATACATAATTGATATTATTTTTTAAAATAAGTGAAAGTATTCAGTTATCAAAATGGTCTCAACACAGTCACTAGAATGATCTACTTCAGTTTTCACAACTTTCTCGACATAAAGGAACCTGAAGAACAAAGTAACCCAATACATTGATTTCAATCTTGTTGCGACCAAGGTTGGGCCGTGTTTACTGCACACCTCTAACGTAGCTGAGAGTAAACTTATCCACACCCGCTTTGTCTCTTTGGAGCACCGTGCTCCTCTGTCCCGAAGAATGAGAAGTTCAGCATGAAGAGTGGGTGACAGATGGAGGGTGTCAGCCAGGCTCCACTCCACTCAGAGGAAAACCAGTCGCCAATCTGCTGTGACAAGCGGGCATTGCCTTTAACAGTTACTGCTGTGTGTCTTCCCTTGGTTGAGAAGAGGTGTCTAAATTGGCCACAGCTTTGAGATAGTAGTGGACCATGAAGAAAGATATAGTAGATACAGGCATTTCACAAATTCAGGAAGTTGGGAGCTGGGCTATAAAACAAAGATGGGTAAACATACCAACTTTCCAGAAGGAGTGGCCCTTTCCTCCCCGAAGTGGAAGTATGAGAAACTACACACTGCTAAGCTTGACATCAGTATCTGGTATAATTCTGAGACTGATTATTTAAGCAAGTGATTTGAGGGCTACTAGGAAAACAGTACTGATTACTAGCAGCCAGAGTGAGTTTGGTCGAATAAGCCAGGCGTGCTTACTGCATGTATTCTGGTGAGTTTACTCACAAAGGAGATCATACACAGACTGTCAGCAAGGCATCCGCAAGACCTCTCTTCTAGGCAAGATACACAGTTCTAGAGATAGGCTTTTTTTTTTCTTACTGCGTGAACAATTGAATCCTAGTAACACAACCCTGATGATTTGGAATCAACCTGCACAGTCCCTGCTGGAATACCACCAAGGTCTATACTTGACCTACTCCATTTTCCATTCACCATTTTTATTTAACTTAGATGAAAGTTATAGAATCCAAATCTATCCATTTTTCAATAACCAAAGTTAGGAAGGTTGCAGCCATGTGACCATGAAGGAATACCAAGAGGATAAAAATAGTAATTTTCTATTATTACCACCTCGATTTGACACTGTGTTAAGCATTCTACGTGTATGATTCATTAGTCCTTACATCATCTCTGGGCAGTCAGTTTTGTCATCCCCTGGGAACAATGAAATAATTAATTTGCCAAAACTACACACTGCAAGCTCAGGTCTGGTTTGCCTGAGCCCAAGGCCTATGCTCAGAGCGGTTAGATCTACTTCCTCCCAGCATCCTACAAGTTCTGGTGGAAATAGGAGCATGTTCAGGAGAAATTTTCAGAGCCACACAGCATATGGAAACTCTAGCAAGGGCTTTGAGAAAGCAAACTAAAAACCCCATGCTGCGTGCAGCTTGCTCTTCAGGAACAAGTCATCATGACGGAGCTTGGTTTCCTGGCATCTTCTGAAAAAGCAAGGGGCAGTGGAATGGTGTTAGTCCCCAACTACAGCTCAGCCCTCCTGTGGAAGGATACAGATTCCCAGAAAAGGTTTACATATGGGTAACTAAAAACTGTTGCCACAATCAAGACAGAATGATGGTGGTGGTGATGATAACAATGGTGACAATGATGACGTCTATTACACTCATGGCATGGGCTCTGCTAGGAGTTCAAAATACTTCAACTCATTTCATTACCAAAATAAGACGTAAGCTGGGTGCCATTCTTTCCCCACTTTTATAAATCAAACCTCAAAGTGGTTAATTTGTCTGATAGCTGGTAGGTGGTAGAGTCAGAATTTCAACCAAATAGTCTGATTTCAGAGAGTTGATCTTCACCATCACACTACGCTGGAAGAGTGATATAATTTGTTTATTTGAGAATGGAAAAGGGCCAGCCAACACACAGTGAATTCAGATGGAAAATGCAGTATTGCTAATTTAATCTCTTTCTCACTTTTACTCTGTCATTCCACAGACAGCTATAATCTCCACTCCCATGAGCTCTGCTACCTCTCTCATTTTTGTTTTGGATCACTCTGACTCACTTTCCTGATCTCAATTCCCCCTCACAGGGCCAGCAGGAATCCTCTCTGGTAGGTGACCAGGTAACTGTGCCAGTATTTCTGGGGATGTCTGACCTGCTTCAGCTTGCTGTTGTCTCGCATCTACCACACATTATTTCTGTACAGGGAACTCATGTAGAGTTACACCAGCTTTCATATGACTTTCTTTATGGAAAATTAAAGGTGGTAAGGTAATTGATAGATCAAGTGGGGGAAAAATAGGAGAAGAACGGCACTCATTAGAAATTTAGACTTTACAGCCTCACCTGGCCACAATCGCTCATTCTCAACATAGCACTTCCCACTTACTCAGAGTCTGCTTCGCACCCAGCTGGGGCACTTCCACATGACCTCACCTCCTGAGCACACCAACCCCTGGGTGTGTGTCCATTTCCTTGTTTTGGAGATGAAGACTCCTCTCCTGAGCTCAAGGAGAGGGACTAATTCACACAAAAGGTAGAGCTGGCACTAGAAGCCAGGGCCAGGTTCATGCCTTTCCAACAGCCACACTAATTCTCAGAAAGGACAGAGAAAAATGATCTTTGGCATCAGCTACTGAAGGTTCACAAGACTGAGGTGACTTCCTCCAGAAAATGGATATTTTAAGCTATGAGATTCCAAGTACCATTTCCCTCAAGAACTATGGGTTCTCATTTGGGAATCTGAGTTAGTCAGTAGAGGCTAAGTTTGCTGCAGTGATAGATTAACCCCAAAATTTCAGTGGCTTCAAACAGAAAAGGACCATTTCTCATTCATGAGAGAAACTTAATTCAGGTCAACATGGGGTGAGGAGAAGAGAGTCTGAGGACTGCATTGACTCTGAAATGCTTAGATTGAAGGGAACACAGACTTCTTCCATTCACTGCCCATTGGCATTTAGTCCCATGGTTACATTCAACCACATAGCAGAAATGTGGGGGAGCAGGGAGATATTTGATGTGCAGTACACCTCTCTGCCATAGAATTCATGTTGTTTTGGCAAGCTAATCTTCTCTCTTCCCTTAACCTGTTGGGTAGGTCATGTGGTCTAGGTTAGTTGAGTCAGTGTGTTCCACCCCGTAGGACCACAGTTCAAAGCTGGGCATGTACCCCTAGCTGGAATAATCACAGAAAATCTTTGACTTTTACTTATTCCGGAAATACAGGGACAATGACACCTACTTTTTTCCTACAGGTATAAGTAGGTAAGCATGTCCAGGATCTACTTGGAGCATCCTGAGGGCAAGGAGGAAGCCGGTTTTAAGATGGTTTGCATAAACAAGAGAGTGACAGTGGCAAACCTGGGGATCAAGTCATGCCTGAAATGAGATCCATCTCTGGATTGTTCAGTTAAGTGTGTTATTAAGCAAATCTGACTGTTTATGACAATTTGATTCAGTTTTCTTTTTGCATCTTGTAAGCAAAATAATTCTAAGTAATAATGCTCTTCTCCATATTTTCAGACAAACTAGATATTTTCTTCTTAAGTTAAAAACCATTACTTTGTAAAAACAGTTATTATCACCTTTATAATGATTTACCTGGAAAATTTCAGTATATATATAAGTAAAATTATTAGACCCTAAATAAAGCCTAATGTATTTCAACTGTATGTGCTCCTTTCCAAGTTAAGTAGAATTCTTAAAACAATTTGTGTATCGTGATGTGAACTCTCATCTTTTATTCTTGGTGTATTTTTTTCCACTGGGTGTTCTTTAACAAGAATATTTTGCTTTTTAAAATGTTATTGTCCAAGTTGCTACAGTCATGTCTGTACATGTTTGTCCTTTATAGCTGGGTGACCTCAACCCACTAGAGCTCTCCTAATGAGGCCGCTGCCTTGTGTACCGTCCACTTGTACATCAGTGATAGCTCTACAATTCTTTAGCAGCTGGAGTCACCTCTCCTCCTAACAGACTATCTGACAAATGTATGTTACTGCTTATAAACAAAAAGAGTAACATGAGAGAATATAGATGAGTAAACAAAAATTTACTCTCAACACTTAAGTAATTTCTCCAACAAAGGGAAAGCATTATATCATTATGCTCTTTATTTGCTGTTTCATATTATATGTTCTTACAAAATAGTTTTTAGATAATATGTAGTACAGTGGCAAGCCCAAATGGCCTCTTCACACTTTCATTTATGACACCTATATAAATTTCAGTATGGATGGCAGTTGTATACCTGAATAAATTAATTTTTCAAATATTTTGATACATCTACTGTGTGCTAGCAAGCACACTAGATGTTGTGGGAATACAGTACTTTCTAACATATTCCAAGTGACACAAGAGAGGAAGACATAAAGTCCTGTGGGAGAGGACTGGAGTTGAGGAGAATCACAGGAGGCTCACAGGACACTTCCTATTGGAGCTGGGCTTTGAAGGTCCCTTTAACAGTGAGGCATTTAGGGATGTGAGAATGGGAACTCCTAAAAGATAGCAAAGGTACAGAACTAGGAAACAAATTCTATAGCATGTTCAGTTTGTCTCTAGCATAGGTGCATGAAGGGAAATATCAAGAAATAAAGTATAAAATATTATTTGCAATCAGATATTTATCAGGAGGACTTGAATATCATGCCAAAGAATTTAAAATAGGCAGAAACTGGAGGGGCATTTGCCCTTGAAAGAGGGAAGTGCACCAGATAAGATTTGTGAGTTGAAAGCTTTTTTTCTCAAAAAGCTAGGGTGTATGTATGGCCTGAGGCAGAAGAAAGGAGCAGGTACTGGCTTGAGGAGTCAGAGGAGAGAGTTCTACCTGGCAATGCAGGTAGAAAATTAGAAAGGGGTTATCCTAGAAGGGAGAGAACCGCAGAGAAGGCAACTAAAAATCTGCATGGAAACTCTGCTTAGCTGACCTCTGAGGATTACACACGTGAGAGGGGTCCCAGTAGGCCAGCTGATGAGCACTTTGGCTGCTGTCTGTCACAGGGAGATAAAGTTTAGACTTTGTGTTTAACAGGTTAACTGTCTTTCAGAACTAGAATTGGCACCCTTCAAAAGAATGTAACAGAATCCAGAGACTCTAAAATGTATTATTCATAGTGTCTATGGTATGTGTGCATTCTGTCCCTGCTGAGGTTGGATGAACCTTATACTAGATCTGGCCAATGAGCAGTGAATAGAAATGAAAGATATTACTTCCAGGATGGAGAATTTCATCGCCAGAAAGACTCTCCTTGAGCGCATTTCCTCTGGTACTCTCACTAGTGACATCTGTCAGGCTGGCCCCTAAGTAACAACAATGAACAGAGCCTCCCTGCCAACCGACAATAGGCACACAGGCCATAGAGAAATAGAACTTTAAGTCACTTTGATTTTAAGTTTTTGATTTTGAAGACTGATTATTATTTCAATATAACCTAGCTTGTTCTGACAAAATTCCTTTTATCATACTAACAGAATTCTCTTCTATTGTTAATTTGTTTTTAAAATAGAAATAGGTGTTGAATTTTATCAAATGCTTTTAATCACCATTTGAAATGATCATATGATTTTTATACCCTTTGATACACGAATGTAAATTGCATTAACTGATCTTTCTAATGTTAAGCCAGTCTTACATTCCTGAAATAATACCAACTTTTGTAGTCAAAATAGTCATGAGATAGTCATGAGACACTGTCATTCTTATGTATTGATGGATTCAGGTCACTAGTAGTTTTTTCAACAAATTTTTCATCAATGTTCATGAATGAGATTGTCCTGGGAGATTCTTTCTTATAGAGTCTTGCAATGCCCTTGTCAGTGTAAAGGCTGTGCCAGCCTCATGAAATGAGTTGAAGTGTATATTCTCTTTTTTATTGTGTGAGATAGTTTGTACATGATATGAATTATTTTTTAAGTATTATGTACAACTAACCCGTGAGGCTATGTGAGCCTTGAGTTATATTTGTGTGTGTGATTTTAATTACTGATTTAATTTCTTCATTTGTTATATTACTGCTTGTATTTTAACTTATTTTCTATATTTATGGCATCAGTTTTGGTAAGTTATACTTGCCAAAAATTTGATCATTTCACTGAAATTTTGAAGTATTAAGGATGGAGTTATTCATAATATCCTATTGAGGTATTTTTCCATGTCTTTGGTAATTTCTGTCCTTTTATCATTTTTATTTATAAGATTTGCCAAATATTTATTAATTTTATTAGTCATTTTAGGGAATCAATCAATGCTTAGTTTTTGATTCCCTCAATTGCATGGTTATTTTCTGTTTTAATTTTATGATCTTATCCTAATAATTTTTTCTTCCTTTGACTTTCTTCTGCTGTACTTTCTGTGAGTTAATGAGATGGATACTAAATTCACTATTTTTTTCCCTTTTTCGTTTTATGAAACTATGTCCAAGGCTCTCTATATTCTTCTTACTACTGTTGTACTATATTGTATTTGTATTTTAAAGTAATTTTTCTAATATTTTATGTAATATTTTTGTAAGTTTTTAATATGTAATTTTTATGCCTATTTTCATTATTGCATGGTTAAAATACTTTATAATTTTATTATAATTTTTCAGTTGACCTATGGGGTATTTAGAAGTATATGTCCTCATTTCAAAACATATGGGGATGAATATTTTAATTATTCCTTTAAAAACTGATTTTGAGTATAAATTGCATTTTGGTTACATGACATGCTTTGTATGATTTCCATCTTTTGATATGTTTTGAGACTTATTTTATGACCTAGGATATGGCTCATTTTTGTAAATGTTCTATGTGTGCTTTTTAAAAAAGTCACTTACTTTAGTAGGAGCAACACTGAGTTTGGGAAAGAACCAAAGAAATGTTGATGCCTTCTCTTGGGAATGTACTTCCAGCTCCTGTTCGTGTCCTAACTCTTCCATTTTATCCTCTTTCCTTGTCTTATTTCTATATGCTTGCCCTTTCTGGGAGATTCTTAAGGTAATGGTTTCCATTTACCATTCAATGTGCCCTTGACTATCTTTTGTGCCTCTGTGGAGTTGTCAACATTAGTTTCCATTGTTTCACTCAGCATTGGCTTGTTTTCATTTGAGTCTCATCACCTCTTGTGGATTTCTGTTCTGTTTCAGAGAAGCCATATCTTCCTGGATCCTGAGGATGTCAAACAAGTTTCCACAAGCCTCTTCTGGATCCTGTACTAAATGCTGTTGAGTTATTCTTTTCCTCTGATTATTCAAGATACTTCCCTTTTTGTGTGTAGCAACTTCTTTGAATGGACCCATGTGGCTGTGTGATTGTTGCAGTTCTTCTGCTGAAGAGATTCCTAAACCCCGTGTTTGTGGATTGCTCTTGGTGTTTCTCTGTCTTTCCAACCACTGTTGGATTCCCCTTCTGAGTTTAATTAATATGCAGACCTTCCAGAGGCTTCTTCCTGATTTGTTCTGCTGGATCTTGATGGATTTATGTTTTTCTAACTGGATAGAGTGAATGGAAATCTACAACTGACAGTTCACAGTGCTGAGAGGATTCCTCTCATCTCACCCTCATATGCAGGGTTTTGCTATTGCTCTCAGCAATCAATGCTCCATTCCCAACCCTGACTATTTCATCAGTATTTTTTTTGGAGTTTTTGACCCTGAATAACTCAAGAAGGTGGAAATCAGAAAGTGGTAAAGGAAGGGGAGCAACTGTAACTGTGCCAAAAAGCAACATAAATGGAATTTACTAGGTTGTATTGGTATGACTGGTATTAGATGTGCACTGTTCTGGTCATTACCAAATGGCCCCACTTGGAGTCTTGAACCAAGAAGAGGAAGAAAAACAAAGTGTCTTCTTGTCTATTTTCATATCAGAAACCCTAGAACCACTGAATGTGTCCATTCCTCATATCAGTATTATCAGCCTTGTAATTAGTTGAAATCAACCTCAGATTCTATAAATAAATAGCTTATCCCAGTTCTCAGTCTTGCAGGGAGTTTAGATATTTTGCTTTACTTCATAGACACTAGAATTCTAAAAAAGCTGTTTAAGAACTGCTAGTTGGTGATGGTGAAGTTAACTTTTCCCCTGGAGAAAGTCAAAATTATAGTGATAATATGGTTTGAAAATAAGGAAGGCACAGCTGTTATGTTATGCTAATTATATAATTAGTGCATCAGCCTGCTTCTAGACCAATTATCTTCATTCCAGAATTCCACCCAAAAGATTCCGTTTATGCATGCAATGTTTTCCACACTGTGTTGGAACTGTGCATGATCTTGCATGATCAATATTCCTTCCTGAGAAAAATTTGACTTTTGGTGACATAACAGACTGAGAAGAAATAAGCCAAGTTAGATACAGGATCAGTATGTGATAGCAAAACCCAGGAAGGTGAGCGATGATATCTACCAGGACACATTTTAATTGCTTTGGGAACCTTGAATTAACAAATTCAGATATTGTTAATTTTCCCTGACAAATCATGTTTACTGAGTCCTTAATAATGTTTTCACTCATGAGCAAATGACCTCTAGTATGTGTGTACTGTAAATTTTGTTCTTAGAACACATCATTTCTTAACCCTTTTAAATATCTTCCAAATACTGATCAAACAAAATTGAAAATTAATTCACCTTGGCCCACAATTCTCCAGTTTTCTATGTTTTAGTGTAAAGAGTATAACCAAAATATTAGAAGCTCTTTCTGCTTTTCAGTGTTTTCAACAGTGATATAAGGGAAAAACTCCTGAGAAGGTAGTGATCCCAGCATGAACAGTTTATTTTAAAGAGGAGAAGAGACTTCCAGGTATTGTTTCCATTCCAGTGGGTGTGTGAGGAAAAGGGCATGTACTCTCAAGACAGTTCCTGGGGAGCATGTTCTGGGCCTTCCTTAATCAATAAAATTTGTACATCTTCCTTTAGAAAATGTAGCATTTCAACCAGAATTTAACATATTCAAAAACTGTGACCTGTTAGAATAAATCGCATTTGGAAAAGGTTTTAATATAGCTGAGAATTATGTATCTTTCCTGAAGGCCTTTAAAGATCAGCCCTTCACTCAGCTGATACATGGGGGCAAAAAAAAGGGCTGTTTAATGAAGCCCCTCCTAAAGAGCCATTTTTCTGCTCAGAGGCCTTCCCACAGCAGGGGGCCTATCCTTTGGTCTGGGTCCACTTCCCATGTGTGGGCGGGCACCGGAGCGTCAGGTCAGTCACAGATCTTGAAGAAACCTCAAAGATGGGAGCACGTTTCAAAGGTGATGCAATTTAAACAGTGACAGCAGAACTGCCCCAAATCTAGAATTCTAATGATACGTAATTCAAATCAATGAAAGGGTCACCAAGGAGACGATTAAATAATGCAGACTGTGGGAAATGACCCAGTATTGACCTCTTCTGTTTTTGTTTTGGTTGAACCACATGGCAAGGGCACCCGAGGCAGGGAGGGTGGGGCTCCCGTGGGGTTCCCCGGAGCCTGGGAGCCGAGGCTAGTGTCCTGCCGGTCATCCTGGGTGTCAGGTGGAACAGCAGGCGGAGCAGGTGGGGAAGTAGGCAGCCCTGGCTGGGAGGGGCAGTACCAGCCCTCACCCCTCTGCTTCCAAGAGCAGTGGCAGCGCCAGTCGGCCAGTCTGGGGGCGCGAGCTGGTGGGTGGGAGGGGCCAGGCCTGGTCTTTCGGATTGAGGAGAGGCCACTGTCCCCTCCCAGAGCCAGTGTCTCTATTATGAGGGTCAGCAGCAGCTGTGCTGTAAGGTGAAGAGAATGGATGGGAAGCCAGCCAGGGGCTTGCTGGAGAGCCATTAGAGACTGTCTCCCTGGACAATGAAAATCTCAGAAATGCTCTTGAAGGGGCCAGCTCCCAGACAACTAGGCCGAAGGGACTCATGCCTGAAGAATGTGGCCATAGCATTTGGCCATCTCATTTTATAGACAAACTGATAAAGCCAGTGAAGGGTCACTCTGGAGTCCCCCCAGGCAAACATATTGTAAATAAAAAATTTCAAGTATTTAATAACATTAATCTGTCTCCGTTCCAGACTTTTTTTCTTAAAATTATGAATCTTAGTACCTAAAATATACTAAACAAAATTATATTTATACTGTAATTTAAAAATTATGGATGCCATTTTAAAGGAACTTGCCAGTTAGATGTGGGTATAATACGAAGACACATACTTTACCTACTTCTGCATGTACAAATTAATGCCTGTGTTATTACCAGGAATCATCTTAAATTAGTATAAACCCTGTGCAATTTAGTTTATGTGGCTAAGCTGAGTGTAGTATCAATGACGGCATATATTAGGGGATTAGGGATGTCTGGCCCCAGAAGTCAATTTATAAAATTCCTGTAAAACCCAAGGATAGCCTCAGTCTGTTGTGTTTTATTGCTTAATTAGCAAGTTGTCAAAAAGTGGCACCATTTAAACTGATTGATGCTTTTCCACCCGCTCACTTACTTTTTATCGGGATGATGAGCTGCGGAATGACAGGGAGAATCTTGGTCCCCCCGTGCTCCAGCATGTCGTGGATTCCTTGCCGAGCAAAAAACTCATAGGGAAATGTCATTTCACAGAGCCCATCAAAAAACAGAGGCAGATAGTGATGGTAATCCAGCTTCTCAATTTCTACCTGAAAGGAGAGAGAAGAAACGCCATGTGAAGACAACAGCAGGGCAAAGTGTGGCCTGTCCAGCTGTGACGCTGCACCGACTTAGGAGCAGCAACTTCTTCAGAGCTGAAGGAAGATTTTATTAACCAGCTCATCTAACAACTGAAGTCTTGTCATCATGTCTGTAATCTATGAGCAATGAGATTAATAAAATCATTGACCTTTAAATCTTAACAGATTAAAATCATAAGCAATCTATATTTAGAGCATTTCAATATTAGTTTTGGTGTTATCTGTTTAATTTTTTACCATTTGGCACAAATGAAATATTGAAAAGGATTCAAGAAGTCCATAGTATGTACACTGAGAAGGTATATTTAAGAATAAAATGGAAAAAAAAAAACAGTAGAAAAGAGGTTGGCATCTGAGTTTCTAAGAGGGATTGCACACTAATACAGTGCTGTGAAATATGCCTTTTGGGGACCTGGTAGGTAAGAGTGTGAGGGTTAGGGTTGATCCTGTGGATGTTCCCTGTAGCCTGCAAGACAAGCAGCATCTTGGTGCCACTGAGAGAAAATGGGGAGGACACAAGGTAGGCTGAACCTGAATAGACCATTGACACCTCCAAAATATCCCAGTATCTGGCCTTTTTCCTCTGGGAGCAGAGATATATCACTTTTTCACTTCTATATCATTCACCCTCAATAATATTATGACGTCCTGTCCAGACTTTTGCAACAGTATCCAGCACCAATAGGAACTGGGAACAAAAATACTGGAATTGAGAAAAGAGATGATAAGTTGAGAGCTGTAGATTTGTTCTGGCCCTGGTCCACCACTGTCTAGAGTACCCCTCACCTGACTTGCTACCTACAAGGTGATAGACATGATGGTGATATCATTGATGGAAAGAAGAAAACAGACTCAGACTGTGGATACAACACAAGGAGCAAAGGATGCAGTGTCCCCAGAAATAGGTGCAAATTTCCCTGGTTTTCGAGTTATTTTGAATGCACCCAGCTTCCAATGATCACCTTATAATTAATGATGAGTCCATCAAGACCTTAGAGAAACTCCCTTTCACAGTAGGGGGTTTTTATACCCTCCAGCTCCTTCCCAGTGTTCTGGAGCCTCTAGACACATGCCTGCCTGCCCCTGGGTGTGGATAACTGGTAACAACCCCACCACATTTCTGAGTGTTTACTGTGAGTATGGGTGAACCAAATGTCCTAGAGTTGCCCTGGCAAGAGGCCTTTTTCCAGTCTGCTGATGAACTGCCCAGCCAACTAAGGAACTAAGTAGTCACGAGTTGAATGTTAGAACTGGAGCTTGGAAAAAAATCCCAAATGTAGGTATATACAGACATCAGTTTTATTTTATGTTCCTTGTATATTCAAAAAATTTACTTTATTCATAGTAAAAGTTTATGGAATGAATATTTAATGCCAAATTTCTCAAGGATTTTTGTGTATCGAAAACATTTTAGAACATTATGTTGTACAATGGAAAACAAATTATTGCTATATCATTCAGCTCCGAAAGGTATGACAATGTTATCTATAATCTTATCTTGTAATTTATCTTCATAATAAAATCATTATCTGTACTCTTTTTATTTATATTTTGGATGTTGTGCTAATTCTCTCTTTTAGTTCCACTGTCACTCTGGTACATATGTCTAAGTAGCAAATCATTAAATTCTGTACTCGAATATAATCTAAGATTTTGTATTTTCATAGTTTAAGTCATTCACATTTTTGGCTATGTCCAATTTAACTCCTGTCATCTTGTTTTTTGGTTTCTGGTTGTTTTATGCTTATTTTCCATTCTATTTTGCAGTTTTTTATGTAGATTGTTTTACTTACTTTTTTTGCACTGATTTAAAAATCATATTGCAGTTATGTCACCACTTTCTCAAACATTCTGAAACATATTTATCTCAGTTAGAGAAGCAAATTAAAAATCTCTATGATTGCTGATATGCCAATTTTTCCTTGGAATTTTTTTGTATGGTTTGGGGCCACAGTACTAACAGCATCAACAATAGCAGCAATAAAAATGCCATATCTATGATACCAGACACTGGTATAAATAGTTATGTGTGTTAGTTCATTTACTCCTCATAACAACTCTAAGAGGTCAGAATAAAATTAGTGTCTCTATTTCAATATGAGGAAACCAAGGCACAAAGAGGTTTAATAATCTGCCTTGAGTCCACATCCGAATCCCAGCTGTCCGTCTACAGACATGGTATGGCCTCCCAGGCTATGTTGTTAGGCATGTCAACATTTAGCATTATTATAATCTCTATTCTGTTTGCCCTCAGGTCTTTATTTATCATTATTAATGCAGTTTGTCTTAGTTTAATCTAGTACTAATATTTCTATCACTGGTTGGTCTATTGTATCTTTTTCCATCTTATTACTTTCTTTCTTCCTCTGATATTGTTTCAAGAGTACCTTTTCTGAGTAGCTTATAGCTGCATTTGTTTTTCCCCTCCCATTTTACAATATGTCTTAAAGCAACAAATATTGAGCATACACATTTCTTATTCTCAAATACTGAACAAAAAGGAAGAAAGGAATGGGAGAAAGGATAAAGTAAAGGAAGAGAGCAAGAAGAGAGGGAGCAATTGAGAGACAGCGAAATTGAATGAAACACTGAAGGAGAGAGAACAATTCATTTTGCCTAACCCTCTCTTCTCTTTTCTCACTGACGTGACAGAGTTGACCTTATGAAGCGTCCTCTGTGAGTCTCCTGACACCACACCTCCATCACTGGGGGTCATCTTTGATTTGCTTCCTTTAAAGCCTGTGTTCAATCCATCAGCAATCTGATGGATTGAATCTCCAAATAAATCCTTTTTCATTTACTTGCCACCGTTTTACTTACCACCAGCTTAGTCTCAGCCACTGATCCATCATGCCTGGATTACAGCAGCAGCCTCCTCACTATCTCCCTATTTGTATGTTTGCCTTTCTATTTCCAGGGTCCACACACTTGAGGGGCCTGAACTACTGCTCCTGACTCAGTCCTACCAGGTCTCCCTGATCTGTCTCTGGGTCTCTTCATGTCACACCGTCCTTCTGCAGTCAACTTTTTTTTTCTCCAGAAATCACTGTTCCCTTTGTCTCCAGGCCTCTTGGTTGCTGGCAGCTCCTTTCATCTAGATTTCAGCTCGGTGGGGCCCTCTTACCACTGCCTACCACCCTGTTTGGCTTTCTTTATAGGCCTTATCATTTATTTATGGCAGTTTCTTAAGTTCTGTTGTTCAGGGAGCTTGTCATTACCTAGAAGGGGGTTTGGCATGTAGTAGGTGAATACTCAATAAGCATGTGTTCAATTTTAATTCTGACCTTTTGAATCTGTCCTCTTTACCAACTCTTCGAGACGTATACTCAGCTAAAGAGCACTGGCTGGATGATGAACGACCGTCTGCAGAGCAGAGGCCAGGGGCCATGGCGGACCATGGACACTGACCCTGCAGCAAGAAGAGTATGTAAGTTTTCTGTTTACTTTTAAAACTTTAGAAGGAAAAGTTTCTATTTTTCATAGTAACATCGAAAGCAAATACATTAATGTATATCCATAATTAATATATTGGTAATAATACTATAAGATCTTCATTTTTTAAAATCTTGATGTTGAAAATAATTCAAGATTAAAATCAAAATTAAAAGAAGAGGAGAATTAGGTAGGAGATCCCTTATTTATTTTTGTGTGCACATGTGTCACATGGTGACTACTATCCTTTAGAGTTCTTGTAAATTGCTGGCTTCTGTTATTCAGTTAGATTTTCAAAAGGTAATTCTTACTGTTTAGCAATAAGCCTTTTCTTTTTAGTTATGTAAATTATTTTGCTCTTGAGATAACTAGTTTTGATAACAAGTAGTACACTTTATTTAGTATTACCATAAAAATAGTAGTTTTCAAACTTTTATCAAATTTGGGAAACTTTCTTCAAAGTTTATGGAAGAATCCAGAATTAAAAGAAAGCTATTTGAACTGAGATACAGAACAAGGGCTGTTTTAGACATATCAGGCAAAATTACTCAGTAATATACTGATTGAAGATTACTTGGAATATTAACTCCAGAAACATCAAGCACTTTTACTAATAGAATTTCTTTTAAAAAATTTATGTTAATAACTTTTTTAAATCACATATTACCTACATATTGATCTCAAAATCTTACAGTGACCTTTGACCAGAAGCAATAAAATTCTAACTTCACCTAACCTATCAAATACAACTTTTCACCTCCATAACAAGTGTCTAAGGTGTGTACTTCAGAAAAGCTTGTACTGAAAGATCAGAAACACAATGAGGTTGATGATTTTCATTAAAAAACTTAAATCAGAAACTTATACTTTCCATATCCTGGCTTCAATCAGCAAACAAACTATCATTGAAAATATGCTATTACAACTCCTATAATAATAACCAAGGATCTTGCTTAGAATCACAAGTTAATCTGAAAAACTGGAATTTTCTATTAATATAGTATGATCTCCTTTGGACTTATTATGACATTTCTAAAATAAAGCTTTTACTCACTGGTTTTCAACCCTTGAGGCAGCTGTTGAGTTATTGCAAGAGGTCTTGCAAATTATGCAAGCATCAAGCACACACTGCAGATGGTATATAACACATTTCAAACAGGAATGTACTTCCATTTTTCAAATGCACATGGATGCAGTTGTGATGAATAACAAAATAATTTATGTCATTTTACATTTCTCAATGACACTGAATATATAACTAAAATTATGTAATAGTACATGAGATATTTGATGGAAACAGTATTTTAAACATGAAAATGCTCTTTAGTATCAAAAAGGAGGACACTGCATGCAGGACGGCGGACAAGGCTGATGTAGATCCTTAAATGCTATAGACTCTAAAAAACACCAAAATATACTCGATGCAAAATTGAGGTCAGGAAATCCTCAGATGCAAGAGGTTAAGACAAAAATGTCATAGGTGAAGCCTGTGACCCAAAGTTGTATCAGACACAGACCAGAGAGTGAGACTGGGATTGAGATTTTAATGTCTAAGAGGTTCAGGGGAAACAGGGCACTTAGCAAGAGAAGCTGAGACTCCTGCATACAGCCCTTGAAGGGGTGTCCCACTGTGAAAAGGGAACTAGCAAGTATAGTTACGTGAGTCTGTGGTAACTCAGAGCTTGATATTGACAAAGACTGAAAAAAATCCTCTGAAAAACAGAAACCCCAAGGGAAATTTAAAGTCAAGGAATTAAGGAAAAAAAAAATTGTTCCTAGACCATGGAAAGGAAACTTCTGGGACGAGGCAAAACAAATGCAAAAATTTTAATATTTGTATAATCCAGGCACATGGCACTGCCGCAGAAAATGCAACGCAACTAAAAGTTAACAGTCACCCAGGTAATCTCAATTGACCAGTAAGCATGGGCATGAGTTCTGGAACTAGCAAATAGAAATAACAGAATAATATCTGAAAAGAAGTATTCAAAAAATGCTTAAAACATAGAAAACTATTTTAGTTTTTAAAAAGAACTAAAAAAATTTCCAAAAAATAATCTAGTATCAACTTAAAAATCCAGTAGTTGATTAGCTAATAGATAGACCACAAAGAAAATTAGGGGCCTGGATCTCAGAACTGAAGGGCCACTGCAGAGGCAGCACGGAGAAGTAAGGCATGGAAAAGATGAAGAAGGCCTGGCCTGAGTCGCTCCTACACACAACTCCTGGGAGTTCCAGAGAGAATAGACTGTGAGGAAAGGCAGCATTTGGAGAAATAATAGCTGAGAATAATTGAAGGAAAATGTGGATCTTCAGATTGACATGCATATCTAGACACTTTTCAAAAGAACTAAAAAACTCTAAAGTCAAGAAAAAGACTTAAAAGCAACTAGAAACAAAGTAGATTACATATCAAGGATTGAAATTGGACTGAAATTACATTTCTTATTAACAAAATGGAGGCCAGAAGACAGGGTAAAAGTCCCTCAAATGTTGAAGGAATAATCACTGTTAATCTTCCATGCAATATTCTGCTAAACTACCATTAAAAACTGACAAATTATATGAACTGACCAAGACTGAGAGATTCTCAAAAAAATTTTTTAGGGATCACTGTCCTAACCAGAGGATAAAATTTACTAAAAAGAGGCTGAACACAAGACAAAGAAACGAGATGCCAGAGATGACAGTGAACAAATTATCAAACAAGTTGATAAGACTGAATAAGCAGCGACTATACAAATTTTTTAAAAATCATCAGTTATGGTGGGTTAGTGAGTGAAGCTGTAAAACTAGAATGAAAATGGAGAAGATGAGAGGAAAGTGAGGTGAGTTAAAGTAAGGTCCTTGCATTGATGACGATGAGGATGAAGTTATTGGTTAACTTTAGACTTAATTGATTGTGCATATTTAAGTCTAAGGATTTCCATAGAAAGAACAGGAATAAAATTAACTCCCAAGAGAACAGAATGTCATAAAGGGGGCAAATAAAACTCAATCAGTCCATAGAAGGCTGGTCAAACTTCCCACCTGCCTGAAGGAAAGAAAACATGAAGAGCAGGAAATAGGATGAATCCAAATATAATCATAAGAAGTATAAATGGATTACATCCTCTTAGTAAAAGACATTATCAAAAGAGGGAAAATATACTTGTTATAGATTTTATAAAAGGCAAATTCAGTGGAAAATAAAGAAATAATAAAAAGAAAGAATAAGGATGATGTAGGATACATTCCTGGAAGAGAAATTGTTTCATCAGAGGGAATATATATTTGCAATTTTAACAGATATCGCCAAAAGGTGCTTTATATGGATGGTACTAAATTACGTTTTCATCAACAATGAGAGTACCTGTTTTCTCTATTGTCTATACAAAAAAAAATGCTATCAGTTTGATTTTTGACAATATTACAGGTAAAATGATATTTCAGTGTTGTTCTAATTTGCACTTCTCCTTCTGTGAAAATAATCACCTTTTAAATATATTTTTGAAAAACATTTGTATTTCTTTTTCTGTGAATTGTATTTTCATATCCTTTCCCATTTTTTTGTAGGCATTGGATTTTTTTTAAGGAATTCTTTTATATTAGGAAGAATCATTTTTTGTGTGTGATAAAAGTGTCAAAATTTTCCTTCTTCATGCAGGTTTTTAAAAAATTTATTAATCTTTTATGGGTTCTGAATTTTAAGCCATCATTAGAAAGGTTTTCTTTCATCTTGTAACAGAAAGAATAAAAGCAGTTAGAAAAGACAATTTGTATTGTTCTAATTCTTTTATGATTTCTTACCCTCATGTTTAAATCAGTAACCCATTGTTACTTTTCCTGGTGTAAACTGTGTGACATGCTTCTGAAAGTAACTTTTCTTCAAGTGGCTACCCTAATTTTTCCAAAGTATCCATTGAATAGTCCAGTGATTAGAACTTTCCCCTTATCTTAAAGCCCTATTTCTTGACTTTACATTCTTTTTGATTGACTTTTATTATTCATGAGCTGGCACTATTTTGATTTAATTTTCATAACTCTTATTAGATTTTTATCTGTGGGCTAGTGTCCCTATATTATTTTCTTTTTCTGTATATTTAAAATTATACTTTGTTTACTTTTAAATATAAAATTTAGACATAAATTTTAGACATAGGTCTACTTAATGGACCTATATAAAACCTTGCATTCACTAACTAGATAAAACACATTCTTTACAACCATGCACGAGATAATTTAGAAAACTGAATGAATATTAAGCCACAAAACAAGTCTTAAGAAATTCCAAAATGGCTGTTATATGTTATATTTTCTGAAGAAAATTAAATAAAATAACAAATCATTAACTAAAAGATAGCCAAACTTTTAACTTCCACAAATTTAGAAATTTAAAAACACTTTTAAATTACTCATAGATCAGAGAGAAATCCTTATAGAAATAACATGTTAATAATTGAATAAAATAACCTTAAAAGAAGAGAAAAATGCCAATTTATACAAACTTTTTTTAAGTACAGAAAAAGAAGGGAAACTACACAACTCACTCCACTAGGCCAACACAACCTCACCTCTGAAATCAGGTAACTACAGTCCAATCTCACTGTATTACAGTAAGTACTAGGCAAACTGAATTCAATAGCATGTTAAAAATCATGACCGAATAGGCTGTATTGCAGAAATATCAGGGTAGTTAAACATCATGCTTAAGTTTTTAGATTGAAGGAGGAAAAATGAGATCATTTTAATAGGTACAGATAAAGCATTTGATAAAATCATTCATTAAAAAATAAAAACTAAGCAAAAACCTACAGCAAATATACTTTATGGTGAAATTTTAGGAACATTCCCATTATAGAGAAACCCAGGAAGTACATAGAAAGGAGACAAGAAGACTGTTGTCATTGTTGCTATTCAACTGGAGTTCTAGCCAATACAGAAAATAAATATATATGAAGATAGAAGAAACAAAATTCTTCTTATTTAATGATGATATGGTTATCTACATATAACTCAAGAGATGCTACAAACAAGTTTAATTAGTAAAAGAGTTCAGTAAATTTGCTATATAAAAGACCAACAGACTAAAAATAATAGCATTGTTATAAGCTGTTAAAGACACTTCGGAAAATATTTTTTTTAAATGTTCACTGGAGCAAGAAATGAAGGAAAACAAACCTTTTAAGGTAACTAGAAATAAACTGGCATTCAATGCATACAACTTTATGGAGACAATTGCAAAATATTTTTGACAAGCATACATGGAAGAATGGATATTATTCTATGAGCAAATGAATGTATTGGCTATACTCATAGATAGGCACGCTCAAAGTTATAGTGATTTCAGCTCAAACTAATCCATAAATTCAAGGCAAGATTTCTATTTTTAAAGACAGAAACTGAAGGTCTGAAAGGCTCAGTGACATGCTGGGACCACATTACAAGCAGACAGAGTGAAAATCTGAACCCAGTGCTTCCTTCCATTGAGCTACTCACCATTTTTTCACTATCTTTATGGCTTGTTTTACTACAGTAACAAATCTGGACTTAGAAATGGAGAATCAAAATATTTTATGGAATAACCTTATTTTAAGTTTCTGTCAAAAATGCTAACAAGACAGCTAAAGGTCAGTTGTGAGCAGATCGTGAATTTATGCACACTTAACCTTTATTATCCAGGAATTGTATGTTCCTAACGGCAGCAGTCAATGAGTCATACTTTAAAGTGTAATAAATAAAAAATAAATAATCCCTTGTTATATAGCTTTGAACATTTCCACCTTCTATCACCTGTCATAAAGTTGAAGGAATTTCCTAAAACTTTAAAAATAACATTTTTAACCAAGTGAGAATAAAAGGAGTAAAATATGTATTAAAATGCATCTTCAAAGTTTCTTTTTCCTTTTTCACATTTCTGTGAAAGGCAAAAAATAGTATAATTTTGTGGGAGATAGGGAATTATTATATTTGGGGATAACAAGTATTCATAAAATGGAGAAGCAAGAAACAATATGACAGGCCTGGGAGTCCTGGCAGAGTTCTAGGAATGAGGACAGAGTTAGAAACAGATCGTTCGTGGTTTTTAACACCGGTATTAACTATAAAACATCTCACTGTCTTACAAAAACTGTCCCTGAATTAAATAATGTACTGTGGACTTTAATACACACAACCAAATAAAGGAAGGATTAATTCAGGTGAAATTAATGCCATGAAGCAATTTTAAGAAGACATTATTATGATAGCAGTATTGTCTGTCTCTTACATCAGTATATAAGTTTGCTTTGTATATATTTTGCAAGGGCTAGTTACAAATTTATTAAAGTTCTTTATACTCAGGGATTCTTATCATTCTTCATTAAATTTTACCTAAGATACACAAGTGAAAAATATACTGAATAGCCATACCAGTTATTGTGTTACTGCTGAATGTCAGGGAGAAAAAGGAATAGTGGGCAGGAAAAAAGTTGAAAGTGTGGTCACAGAAATATGACTTTTTCCTTGGATTCATGTTTTAATATATTAACAGTTTGTTGAGAGAATTTAATGACATATCCCTTTTATGTCAGCCTGGGTTTGAAATCAGGCAAATCCGCATTCAAACTCATCACTTGCACATAGTGAGCTCTATCACTTTCAAACTCTGTGACTAGTAGAAAGTCACTGTACCTTTCTTCACCATTTGTAAAATGATCTCTAATTCTAAGGGTTATCATAAGGATGAAATGAGATAACAAGTGCTGAATGATGTTAATTCCTTCTCTATTTTCTGAGAAAATAATCACAAAATGCTAGTATAATTTTAAAGCAGTGCATGAGTAAATGCCAAATGAGGGGTACATACTGTGAGTATAGAGGAAGGAGCCCTGGTGTAGAGAAAGATAATTATGGGCTGAAGGAAACTGGAGAAGTTTCATTGGGGAAGGGGGTATCCTGATAAGCCTTTCAAGATGAGAAGAAATGAGCCTCCTGGGCAAGGGATCTGCCCTGAGGGAAGGCCCAGAGGTGAGCATGGGGAGAGCATCGTCCAGAGCCATGCCTGGTCGGGCTATGGTGACCGGAGCTGGGTGGCCTGGCAGGAGAGGCAGGGCTGCCTTCTGTGCCCATCATATCTTGACTGGATTCTTTAGGCAATACGAAAATAAAGATGGTTTTCTAGTTAAGGGGCTGACAGGATCAAAAAACCATTTAAGAAAGAATAGCCTAGTCCTTATAATCCTGCATAACTGAGACTATATATCCCTTGAGCCGTATCTCCCCATTTCCCCTAGACCCTGGCAACCACCATTCTCCTCTCCTCTTCTATGTGGTTGACTATTTTAGATACTTCAGGTAAGTGGAATCACGATATCTGGCCTTCTGTGGCTGGCTTATTTCACCAGCATCATTCCTCTAAGTTCATCCATGTTGTCACATTTGGTAGGATTTCCTTTTGTTTTTTTAAGGTTGAGTACTATTCCATTGTATGTATATAACACATTTTCTTTATTCATTCATCTGCCAATGGTGAATAACATTTAAATAATAATTGACAGTAATGATAATGCTGCAATGAACACGAAAGTGCAGATGTCTCTGAAATCTTTTGGCTATAAACCCAGAAGTCAGGTGGCTAGATCAGATGGTAGTTTTTCATTTTTTGTGGAACCTCCATATTGCTTTTCACAGTAGCTACACCATTTTACATTCCCATCAACAGAATACAAGAGCTCCATTTTCTCTACATCCTCACCAACACTTGTCAGCTTTTGATACCAGCTATCCTAACAGGTATGTAATAACTCTTTTGGTGTTTATTTGCATTTCCCTGATGATTAGTGATATTGCACACCTGAACGTACCTGTTGCCCATTGTCTGTTTTCTTTGGAGAAAGGTCTATTTACATGCTTTGCCTATTTTTAAATTGGATTATTTTTATCTTTTTTATTGAGTTATAGGAGTTCCTTATATATTTTGTACAATAACCCCTTATCAGATATAAGGAAATATTTGTTTTACAGAAAAACATTTTCTCCTATTCTGTAGACTGCTTTTACATTTTATTGATTGTTCCCTTCCCTGTGCAGAAGCCATTTAGTTTGATGTAGTCCCACTTGTCTATTTTTGCTTTTGTTGCCTGTACTCTTGATGCCATATCCAAGAAATCAGTGTTATATCCAAGAAATCATTGCCAAGACCAATATCAGGAGCTTTTCCCTTATGTTCTTTCCTAGGAGTTTTATAGTTTCAGATGTTATGTTTAAGTCTTTAATCCATTTTGAGTTAATGCATATGTGTGTGTGTGTATATGTGTATTTTAAGAAAGAATACCCTGACAGTAGAATACAAGATAACTTAGGAAGATTATACAGGAGTGAGTGTCAAGGGCCAGAATCATCAGTTAATAGACTGTAGCAGATGGGTCTAAATTGTAATATTGGCTTAGAAGGGAGGCTGAAAATGACAGAAGGATATGTAAATATGAATTTAAATATATATAAATATAAATCCATATTGATTACATATATGTATAGATTTATATGTACATATAAATACATGTATAAATATACTTGTATATGTGTATGTATATATATATATATTTCATAGGTTGGATGTTATTGGACATGGATAATAGGGAACATGATAGATTATATATAATGGTTAAGTTTCCAACATGTGAGACACATGAAATACCACTGATTCTGTCAGAATCTAAGGGCTTGGCAGGAGCCAGCTACAGGCCGTAAGTTCAATTTGAGATGTAAACTATGAGACCTCTGAGTGGATGTGCCTAAAGATTCAAAACATACATTTTGGGTTTGGAAATGTGTCAGTACTAGCAAGGCAAATTCTGGAGTCATTTCACAAAGATCAAGATCTTGTAAGAGTGTAGAACAAGAAGATCCTTGAGTGAAATTGTGAGGTGTGTCTTCAGTTAGGGGAACAGAAGAGGCAGAGGACTCGGTGGTCAGGGAACCAAGCAAATCATCAGGACAACTAATGTTCATAGTTTTGCATTAAGGAAAAATCTGGCTTGAATGCTCTGCTAACCTATCATAGTGGAAACAAATAAGAATTACTGAAAATATGAAAACTGACAAAGTATATGAAGTCAGGTGTGTGAATTGTGAGATACAAGTCATGGTACTAATGGTTTTGTGGCTAATAAAAACAATTGTTTTCAATGAGACAGGAATATTTACAAAGGAACTCAAACCATCTCATGAAAAGAGAGCTATTATCACCAGTTAGAAAAACTATGTTCCTCCCTCCCAAAAGCTTGGGTCGCTCTGGGCCTCAGCAGGGGCTGGCCAATGTTCAGGTCTGTAAACCTATTCATTCTGCACAGCACTGCGGGGAGAAGGGGGGTCAGGAGCAGGCGAGGATACCTGGGAAGACCTATTGTTAAAATTACCTCCACAGACTTGTCAATTAAAATTTGATTTCATTTAAATACAAAACAAAACAAAATACCTTTCAGTGCGCTTCAGCTCACATGCTGTTTATATCTGGTGGTCTAACTAAAATTAGGAAATCTAGTTGTTCCACTCCAAGCACTGAAAGAATCGGACTATGGAGCTGGTGAAGTGAAAAGAAGGGAAAGCTCCTCCCAGACAGAGAAGCCAGTGTGAAAGGCCTGGGAAGTGGGGATATCCCTGAATGACTGAAATGCTTGTCACCTGGCCGTATCATGGCAGCGGATGTGTAAAAGCTGAGCACGGTGCTGGGCAGGCAGTAGAGGGGATCAATGGACACGGGTTACCCAACAGCTGCCAAGCAGCCCTCTGTTGTTCTCACTATTGAGTTACTTCTTTATAAACTGCAATTGTCACTCCAGTTCCTTGCTATTTATTATATGCTTTAAATTTTGCTTTGTTCCAGTTGCAGACAAAAAAAATTTCTTCTGGGTATGCCAACATTTTCTTAAACTAGTCTGGTCCTGCCATCATTTTGTCTATAGTGATTGAAGAAAAGAAGTCATTTGTGAAGGACACAGCACAGGAGCCCAGAGAGCTCGCAGGGTAAAACCCAGCACACATCAACGTCTACCAGGGATTCAGGGGACTTTCAAGTAGGTCAGAATATCTTTAGAGAAAATAAAACCATCTTTTTGGGTTTGTGTGGTATAACAATAAATCTAGGGGATAAAACAGAAAATGCTGACAATTTCATCTTTATTAAAACAATAGTGAACTTTGTTAAATGTATTTTATTTGAGTATAGACAATATGGTAGTTTATAAAATGACTACAGATATGTTTATAAGCTGTTTAAATAGCAGTATATAAAATTAATGATACTGCATTTATCCAATAAGACCTTTGTCCATTTTTAATGAAAAAATATTATCTGTCTTGTAGAATCTCTGCTTCAGAGTTTAGCCTTGGGCTACATAATTATGTGTACTCTCAAAGCAAACATGAATTTACAATCTACTTATTTTAACATTTTAGAATTGTACACCAATGACACATGGGAAAATGTATAATCTGTATAGCAGATTGTAATGCTGGAAACAAGCATCTTAAATCACAACATCAAAACAGAATTTTTTAAATGTTATGATGTCGTTTTTGTCATAAGAAAGACTGAACTTAGAGATAAAGAGTATTTCTTTTAACTTAGTGAAGGTTACAGAGAAAATTCAAAATCACACAGTGAAAGAGTCATTCTCATTCTTGTCATTACACAATTTGGTGACTGTACCTTTCTTTACAATGAACCCTTCCTTTTCCACATTTGTTAAGACAGTCTCTTTAGAAATGATCAAGAATTGCTATTAGGATGTTCTTTGCAACTCTGCTCTATTTCTAAATTCCTATTTCACCTACTCTCTTTGTTCCTGGGGTATCTAGACTTTGTGTTTATTGCCTTTTATTAATTTTACATGGCCACTTAGGTAGATAATACTATTAAACCATGTTCAGCTCCAACAAGGTTTCTGAAGCTAGTTTGCATGCTCCCTGAGGGCAGGAACTACATTTGGTCCACGTCTGATACCTGATATCACCTGCTGCCTGTGAGTCTTAAACTGTGCTGAATAAATGGATTGTTTTTTATTTGGGAGTAAATCAAGCACTCTAAAGCAATGGTTGCTGAATACTTATTTCACTGTATAACAAACGTGGTCAAACTAGATACCTGATATTCAAAACATTTAATTTTTATTAAGAACTTGGCACATGAGATCCATAATTTTAGTGCCAAGCTTAAGGAATCTAATTGTATTCAAGTATTTCCAGTTTCTGTGGGACCTGCCTTTGCATCCTGCTCAGAGAGCCTTCCTTGTCCTCTCCAGGGAGAAGGAAGCCTTGGCGGCACCAGTGTGTTTGGTAAATGCTTCTGCTAAAGCATTTACTGTGCTTATATATTTGTTTATATTGTCACCCTTATTAAATTGTGAGCCCTGGGTGCCATATTCCATCCATTTTTTGTCTGTATGCTTCATATTATTTCCCAGTTTATAGTCCATCTCACATTTGATGAATAAATTAATCAATGAGTAGATTCTCAAATGACCTTCCAACAGTATCTCTCCTCTCTTTTTCATTCTTTAGAGTGTAGGCAGACCCTCCTTTTAAAAAATATGCTCTCCAGGTTACATACCTTCACAATGTCGTTCACTAGATGTATACGGAGTATATCCTAAATTCTTCACCATGGTATTCTCAGTTATTCAAAATCTGTCCCCAAGTTCCTTTTCCAACTTCATGTTCTAACACTTTGCTCTCACAACCTAAGTTCCAATTATACTAAATATCTTCCTCTTGGCTGAATATGTCCTACTTTATGTATGCCTGGAGTACTTTTCCATTTTGATGTTTACCTATTCATTCTTTATGAAATCTTACCGATGCGGCATCATTTCTGTACAATAGTTGTTGAGAGTGTATATTTTGGAGTCTAAATCCCAGTCTTGGCCCTGTCTCTGCCACTAATCACCTGTCTGTCCTTTGGTAGGTCACCTCAGAAATGGGACTTATTGAAATGGGAATGATAACAATATGTACTTCAGGCAGCTGTTGCGAATAATTAGTTAAGTCGTGCAAACATACAAACCCTCTAGAACGGTGCCAGGCATATGTTAATCATTATTATTGTCACTTTGCTATACTATAATAGGATCTGACACATTGTAATTATATGGGTAATTGTTAAACGTGTACCCAAATGTATACCTATTCAGTAATGTGAGCTAGGTCCCTGGCTGCCTTTCTAGCTGGAGTAGAGAAGCGGGGGAAGGGTCCCCCAGCCGTAAAGGGGCAGTAGAGGTGAGGAGAAGGGAGGTGAAGAGCCAATGGTCAGCATTAGAGTCCCAGCGCCTCCCACTCAGGATGGAAGTCTGGCGTGTGTGCATGTGTGTGAGCGCGTGCCTGTGTACATGCCCACAAGTGTGCTGTAAACAGCTAGAGGAGGCTGAGGGACATGCTAGCATGCATGAGTATGCTGGTGGAGGATGGTGGTTCCTGTTGTACTTGGTTTCTTAGGGCAGAACTCAGGGAAGTTCAAGACACAACAGAGACCAGAGGGGACATCTCAGAGCCAGGGACAAGGTTGGCAAACAGGCTGAATCTCGGCCAGCTGCTAAGCTTTAGAAGAAGCCGTTCAGCATTATCTATTCCAAGAATATAGACCAAGAACCAGTTCCTTGTATCTGAGACTACATGATAGATACAAGGACTCATGTGGGATGACCTAGAAGCTCAACTGAACATCTGTGGCAGTGAAGAGAAAAAGACATCATGCAGGTGATGGCAGATACTCTACACCACAGGCATGAGGCCATCTAAACTTCCTCCCACAACCAGGTGATATCTACAAGGAAGGAGAAAAGGGAGGAAGTGAAACACTAAGACAGGATCAGTTCCAAATCACTCCCCTTCTTCTGCCATCTCCCATACTTCAGGAGTGAACATGGAACCTCTAAAGCAAGAAGAGAACTGCAGACAATAAAGAGGGTTACACTGCTTTGCACACAGGGACATATATTCCCACCACCAATCAGTACCTTGCCACATACCCATGCATGCACATATGTGCACACATACTGCTTATAATCTGACTCTCACCATGTCTATCTGTTTTATATATGGTCCAGACCTTAGCATGTCACAGGGCCTGTCACATAGACCTGGATGGACAGAAAAATGAGTAAATGAATAAATTTTTCTTTAGTTAATTTACCCAATCCTCTCTGGATTAAATGTCCTCTATTTAGTTTTTCTGGGAATTTCTGAAAAATATGTCAAACAAGTGTTGGTTTCAGACCTCCTGGGTTTAGTCATCTGGGAGCAACATGTCATTTTGCATGACTTTAAATCATTTATTTCAATCCCCTTTTGATTCACAAGTGGGAACCAGAATTCCATTTAGGGTAAAACGACTTGCCCAAAGGCAGAAAGTGATTGAATTGCCCACTCATCAATCTGAACTTATTTAGGCTCATTGTTCTTTTTTCAACTGAAAGGGGCATTTGATTTCATTTAGTCTCCTGCACTTTCAGTTCAAGATATGTGTCAAACAAGGCCCAGATTATTAGGTCTATTAGTTCCTGCCTCATTCCTGGGTTATGTGTTATGACCCACAATATGCAGCCTAGCAGTTTCCAGAATGCTGTTGTTTGTTGGATTCAGTAGAGTATACAGTCATATTACAACTCTTTTTAAGTCCTGAACTATGGGAAAGAGGAAAGCTAAGGAATTCTTTTTTGCTAATTCTTGAGAGTCTGGAGAGTTTTCATACAGAAAGAGATAAAATATAGGAAAGAAAAAAACTAAGTGAAATAAGTTTGAAAATGCTTCAGATAATTAAGTCTTCAGTCTTGCAATGTACTGTTGACATGAGAAACTACTTTTATTAGATCAATGCAGCAAATTTTACCAGATTGGTTTAGTGGATTAAAATATTTGTTATATAATTACATTATGATTAGAAATAAGGCACCACCCAAATTAATTAAAATCAAAATCATCAATGAGGGTAGAAACCATGTCTTTTTTGTCATTGCTCCCAGTGGTGTGCTATAAATGTGTAACAACTGGCTGTCAGGGGAAGGCTGATCTACTTTCAACAGCCATAAGAAACCTTATGTTGGGACTTACTGTATTTTAGTAGAGTTCTGGCTAATTCTATACATATAAATATATTTCTCATATAAAAATGTATATGTATAGATTACACAACTTGATGGGCCATTGAAATCCACAAGGTATTCAAAACTGTCTCCTGACTGCTCTGGCACTTGACCTCCTAATGCACAGGTATAGTTTAATATAACAGTGATTCACATGTGATTCTGATAATGCATTTTTACATCAGAACAAGATTTAATCTCCTTCATTCTAAATTAAGTAAAAAGAACTGAATATAAAAAATAGGAAAATACAAAGAAATAAATAAAATGGTTTGTTTTACCAAAGTTACAAAAACTAATTTTCCTGCTAGTTTCACAAAATTTCTGACATCTATCATTTACATGATTATTTTTCCTTTTACCACCTTCTCTTGCTCACAATTTCTTTCTTTTACTTCCCACCCCCATTTACTGCAAGAAGCTCTGAAGCTATAACCAGTAAATGCCTATTTAGCTGCATCAGTTAGGCTTGTTCAGCAGCATGAATCTGGGAGTCCCAAGGTAGGGCAGCTCCACAGTTGGTCACCTAATTGAATGGTTCAAAAATATCATCAGGGAGGCAGATTGTTTCCAGCTTTTCTCTATGCCATCCATAGAGGGTTAGCCAGATACCCTCCTGATCACAAAATGGCTGCAGATGATCCAGAAATCATTCATCAGATATAGAAATATCCAGAAGCAGAAAAAGCTAAGTTTTATTTTTAACTCTCCTTAACAACTAAGAAAATGTTCTCAGAAACAATCCCTCTCCTTTTTACCCTTAGAATTAAATTAAAATGTCCTTCTTAAAAAATGAAATCTAAATCACTAGCAATCAAATATAATTACCCCAACTAACTCATACTGTCTTTATCCACTGGTGATAAAAGAATAGCTGGTGGGCAAGAACACTTTCTAAAAGGGTCTACTAAAGACTTAAAGGATTATTTTATTACTTTAAAAGTGAGACTTGAAACTAGACACAAGAAAAATGATTTGAGATTATTGCAGTGCTTCCACTTAGCATGTACATTGTTTAAGATTTATAGTTTTATATTAAACAAAGCACTACTGATAACCTAATATTATTGAAGCCATTTTCAATCATTCAAACTTTACACAGACAATAGAATTTACATCAGTTAATTAAATTTAAATTATTGTGGATCTGGAGCCAGTTTTATTTACTGATAGAGCAGAAAGTAGTGGTGGGATCTGTTCTAAAACAGGCCCTCATAGACACCTACCTCTCCCCCAGGGCTATGTGATTCTAAGAACAGTTGTATTAAAACTTGCGTTTACACTGTCCTCTGTTGGTCAATGGAGGGGCAAAATGACCAAAATCTAACTTTGGAAGGTGTGAGTTGAGCTCTAGAATGTTCCCAGAGTGCCACTAGATATCAGAAAGCTTTCATGATTTTGATATAGCAGCTTTTAAGCTATTAAAAGCAAAAACCAAAGACCTGAGAAAAACAGAACCATAAAGACATTCTCATAAGCCTGTGACATTTAGATATCAACCCTACAATAGATGAGCTATGAGATAGATGTCTTTCAAGATATAATTTAATTTTTTTCTATTTATAATTTTCTGGCTTATTATAGTGGGACAGAAGCTAGGTAGCTGTTCACTAAAATTATTTCCACTTCATTTGGGATTCACTGCTGGACTACTTCTCCAGCTTCTTTTGGCCCACAGATGCTGTGACTGATTTCCAGACAACTGGTGTGAGAGTGAGTAACATGAGCCCTCTGCAATACTGCCCTGTAGACTTGTGTGGTCCTCATGCTCTTTTCCCTTCCCTGGGCTTAGGGCAGAGGAGCACAACAAACTTGGAAGCCAGTGATGAAGATGGTGGAAGTAGAGATGGAACCAGAGATTACTGAAACCACCAATTAGAAACACCTGTTTTCACATTTCCATGAATGAGAAATAAGCTTTGCTTGTTTTATGTATGTGAAGGAGCCACACCTCACTAGGTGTGATAAGATGGACACCTGATTCCTTCTCAGTTATATTTTGTTATCTCATGACTTGCCATAAAAGACATGAATGAAACAATGGAAGTTACTTCTGAATTATTCTCTGCTGAACCTAATGTGTTATCTTCTAGGGGAAAGTCCAGGTGGGCCTCTCTCTAACTATGGGGCTGTGTTTTTATATCTTGGAAAGACTGAATAAAGGGGAAATTAAAGGGCTGACATTCTATAACACTATGTTAGGATTTCTTTTATTCATGAGGTTGAAAAGTATATTGAAAATCATCTTGAAAATGTTCCCATAACACAGACATGGGACATTAAATTAATTCTAGAAATTCAGCTGAGATTTTTGAAATAATGATTTTAAAAGAGAAATGTTTCCAGATTTCAGCCAATGTTTTTCAATTTACTTGCATCATTAAATATAGCACAATTTTCACTGTAATGAACATGATATTGTGCAGAAATTAGATCTAGGTATTGAAAGATGAAAAAAGCAAGAGCAGTCAAACATACTTGGAGAAAAAATGTTCTGCAAACCTCAGATAAATGCAGAATGCCAGCAAGCAAAATTTGTATGAAACAAATAGATGCACCAAGAGTCCTACTCTGTTTCCAGCCCAGATAAAAAAATTAATTTCTCATCCTCAAATTATGTGCATTTTCATTCAAATCTACTGTAGCTTTTAAAAGATGCAGGAGCCTCTCAGACAAATCCAGTGGGTTCATTGTTATCTTGAGTACTCCCTTTCATAGGAAGCACAAGAGGGTAGTATTATTTATCTTGCAGTTTTGATGGGAAATGGTCTACCTACTCTAGTGCTCCCAGCAGGTGTACAATCCCAACAGGCAACCTATAGAAGACTTGTCTTGGGAAGAAGCTTCTGGATCATTTGCTGTGACATCTCTCTCTCCAGTCCCTGTATATGCTGGCATGTGCCTCTTTCCTGAGCTTTCCAGCTGTGCAACACTTTAGACTTTCAACTTATATTCACTGAGTGTTCCTATGTGCTATAAGCCAGGTCCTGTTGCTATGAGACAGACACATCTGCAAACCCTTCCCCCAAGGATCTCACAGTCAAATGCAGAGTACAGACAAGTTAATGGATGCTTACATGAGACAGGGATCTGATGGGGTCATGTGGGAGGTTACCTATGGGAACAGTTGCCCACTGTCCTGCCAACATGTACAGCCACCGTGCAATAGTAACAGTAAGAGTCTGATGTGTTTTAAACATGTTTTAAAAAGAGATTTCTTTCTAATCTAACATACATGTGACTACTGTGCATCTCCTTGAGTAATGGTATTACAAATATTATTAATTTACAAAATTGTTCTATCAAAGCAATGTAATAATTAGAAAGGTCACATTATAAACAACTGTAATAATTAAACTGCACCAGAATAATTAGTAAGAAAGTTTAATATTCAATAGTGTCTGCTGTTAGACAAACAAATTCCATGAACTGTGACAACAGATGAGAATGGTAGCTCAAATTGTAATTGTAAGTATTTCATATGACATAAGTATGAAATAGGCAGGAAGGAGGAAAGATCTACTTGGCTGTTGTATGAAGTGGAAGGATATCAGGTGGCTAAATACATGTAATTTTTCCCTTTGCGATCAAATTTCTGGATTTTTACCCAGGGTTTACAGTGAGATAGATTTATTTTATTCCTCTCTGTAAAACCAATCTTTAATTTTTTTAAAAGAAAAACTTTCTTTTTTACTATTTATTGTCTAAACTGGCCACCCGTCTGCATTTGCCAAAGAAACTTTGAGCTTTGGGTCTTTTGCGTGAGTACAGGGTATGCATCGTGGGCATGCTTCCCTCCCCAGCAGCCCTCTCCCAGTTTGGCCCTTGAGGCTGCTGTGAAAAGAATCTGCAGCCCCCAAGTCCTCCAAGGGAATGGGAATGTGAGCACCACTTAGTTCTTTTCCCCACAAATCAAAGGCAAAGCCCCAAATTGGAAATTCAAGAGGAAAATAAGTCCTAACCACACTGATTTTAAATGCTTGCAGCAAATTTCACCTGCATTTTACTCTTATAATTGCACAAAGTGGTTTGCTTAAAATAGTGGTTTGTACCAAGCCTCAGAGTATTGTTTAAGACAGAGAATTGCTTGGATAGCTAAATAGACATGTTAACTTTCTCGTTTACTTCAAAACAAGATTTAGATGTTTTGTAATTATTCATCAAGCAGAAGTAAAAATATGAAAACAATTGAGAAAGACCACTGAGAATGGTAGCCCTTCAGGGCTGATATTCACAAAAAAATTTCCTTTCCTTCTTTATAGGATGAAAGTGTCAAGAAAGGGAAGCAGGAAATTATTTAAGCAAATTCAGTGTCAATTTATTTTAAGTAACTCATGACCCAGGACAAATCTAAGGAAATCTCATTATTCCTAAATCTCTGACTTGGCACACAGATTTTTTAAATGTTGAAAACTGTGAAGAAAATGGCAAATAATCCACAAAAGTGCGGGTTCAGTGCTACAGTTAATTTTATTACACATAATAATGGATGAATCACTGGAGCAGGTAATTAGAATTGGCATGGAGCCTGCTTAGTTGGGTTTTGATATTTCTTGGGACATTTGTGTTAGTGGGAAGCAAATATACTACAAAGCCACTCCAGGAAGAGCCAGAGCCCCCAGTTGCCACACCCCAACCACGAGACCCCTGGCTGTCATAATCTTTTCCAGCTTTGCTTGGTATCTTGCCACGAAGTGCCTACTCTCACCTCAGGAAGGGCTATCAGAGCCTTCACCAGTGAGAGAATCATTAAAATGAAACACAGTAGGAACATGAGGCTACAAAGAACACAACCAGAGACAGTGAACAGTCTCTTCCTACATGGTACATAATACAGTCTATAATTACTAAATAATCTATTTAACTGTTTAATCTGTTACCCCAACTAGATTGCAAGTTCCATGAGAGTAGTTACTAAGGCTGTCTTGTTTATCATTAGATTCACAATTCCTAACATAATACACATTATTGAACACCCAGTAGAAGCTTAATAAATATTTGTTGAGAGTTGAAATGAATAACTGGGTTTCTGGCTCTGCGCTCCTTCAAATGGTTCCAGTCCATTTTCCTCCCTGTAGCCAGCAGCAGGGCTTTATCTAGCTGGGCCAACCAGAATTTAGGATGGTTCTAAAGAGCACCAATAAGCCTACCAGCAAACACTCATGAGTTAGTTGCACATAACCATTCTTAGAAAGTAAGAATTTTTGAAAAAAGAACATACATTTGGGGTATTAAAACTGATTTTTATAGGATAATGTTATGATAAAATCAGAAGTTATGAAAAGGAAACCCAAAAAGAAGTGTGAGAAGGATGCCCAACTCAGAATGATGGGAGGCATGCTCCCTTGGGAGACAGGAAGGGCACCCAAGCAGAAGAGGCAGGAGAGAAGAGAAGGAAATGTTTTGGGGGTTGTCCTTGTGGAACTACAGGGCTCAGGGTGGCTGAAGTTTAGGCTAGAAGGTGGGGCCATTTGGAGAAAGACGCTGGACACAGGGATGGACCCAAGTTATGGAGGATCCTGTCAGGAGTGTCTGTGCTATCAACAAGGAAATGGAAAGGTATTAATCAGAGGAATGAGAAATGAGATATTTAGGAAATAGAAGCAAAAAGCAGAAGTAAAGAATTGAAAAGTGGGAATGATGCAGAGTCCATGATCAAGGAGGACTCTTGTCTTCTATCTTCAGCACCATGCACATAGTGCTGTCAATCAACACAGACGGGGGCAACAATGGAAGGCAGGTTTGTGACTAGGGAGGGCAATGGGGGGCATCTCCACCATGGACATGCCACTGTGCATCACCCAAGTGAAGCAGAGATGGTCAGGAGATCTGAGTAAGTGAGCTTCGAACTCAGGATAGAAACCTGGGCTGAAGGGATAGATCAATAGGGAGAGTATATGTAGTGAACAAGAAGAGGCCCAAGGACCATATGCTGGGCAAGCAGAGGGGTGAAACCTTATAAGAAGCCTGAGGAAATAGCAAGGCAGTAAGATGATCAGACTATGAAGCCATTGAGGGAGCAGTGTGGGCAGGAGGGTGACTGAAGCTGTGGGTAGCAGCAACAGGATTTGGAGAAGACAATAAGGGATCATTGCAGGCATTTTGTTGATGAATGAAGGCAGGACTATTAGGGGTTCTGGATGGTAAAGAGCAGGCATGACAGTCTTTCTTCTTCTTTCCTAATGTGACAGTTTTAGAATAGTTAAAATACTATGCTCAGACTGCAAAATAGGACTGGAAAGCAATGGACCTTTCAGAATAAAACACCAAAAGGGGAAAAAAAGATTAGGTGATCTGTTATTCTTTAGTAAATCAAAGTAAAACTATGACAGAATTAAGAAAGATTACTGAAGTTGGAGCTAGCAGGGATCCTAATGCAGGTTCTTGAACTCAAGGCAACAACCATCTGTGAGATATCCACTGCTTAAACTGCTTTGGCTTCATTTCTATTCAATAAAGACAACTTTAAATAAAACATAACATCATTTGCCTCTTAAACTATATGCAGATATTGGGGGGGGTATGCACTTCTTTTTATCTTTATTGTTTTATGAGGGTGAGAAAGAATGGAAGACGGTTCAAGAAAAATTCCAAGCTGTTTTTATTTTTAAGTAATTGGTTCATAGTTCCCTATGTTGTAGGATTTGTCCTCTCCCCCCCATCATAAGTGACAAAGTGACTGGTATATTCACATAAAAATATTTTCACATTCATAAACAAGTTGTGCTAATTATCAAAACTGTTTTAATTAAATTTGTAACAGCTGGTCTGTGCTCTTGGCAGTCGGCCTTAAGATTGCACCATTCCCCAAACTGGTAGAGACTGGAAGTATGATGTTTTCTTTACACTGCTTTCCTGACAGTTTAAGTGAAGGGCAGCCTATCTGTGTGCAATTATTTCCTATAATTAGGATCCTCTAAAGATTCCTATTTTTGCAATACAAAGGCATATTGCCAAAGATATCTGAAATATCCATGGACTTCATGTGGCTTTAGTTGAGAAGGTCTTATTAATCTTGAGACAATTCAGACCTGAAGCTCCTCATTTGCTACTTTAGCATGGGAGTCAGCGTCTGTAGGTAAAAAGGGAAGAATTCAGGAAATATGACAGTGGCATAATTTTTAAATTTCTCCTAATACTTGCACAAAAACAGAAAAAGCAAAGAGGACAGAAAACTGAAGCATATATACCAAAAGCTCTAACAAAACTGTAGAAGCTGCCCCCCTGGCCCTCAGAATCTAGGTGTGTGAGGCAAAGAGCTAAGGCCTATGGCATCAGCAGCTGTGCAGGAGGAGCTGAGGGAGAACAAGTGGGTGTCTCCTGACCTGAGAACTCAAACTTCACCTGCTGATGCTGGAAGCAAAATGAAGCAGCTTGTGAAGCTAGGATATAGGCTTGTGCCACTCCAATTCACAGTAGTGAAAGGGGTCTCAGAGAGGGTCTGAACAGCTCTTGAATGTGAAATATCCTCTTTTCCTTTCCAGAACAAAGCTCTCCACTGAGGCTAACGCATTGGAATAGAATCCAAATTGAGTAGAGGAACACCAGGTTGAAGGAAGAAGGGAAAAGGAATGTCCAGCTAAAATAAAGGAAAGACACTTAGTAGAGATAGAACAAGTTCTAGAGCTATGAAGCTAGAAAAGCTAATTTGACCAATCCTTCCCTTCTAAAATGGCAGGGAGATAGAGAGGAATTGTTCTCAAATCCCATACAAAATTGTTACTTAAAAAGAGGGTATAAGAAGCATAATCATGTCCTTACAGATTATGAAAGATTCAACCAAGGTATACTCCCATATAGAAGAACCTGCAAGCTAGTTATTCAAAACAAGATAAAATAGGTTTTAGATGATAGAAGACATTAAGAAAACAGAATTAGGAAAAAAATGAAGAGCTAGAACTCACAGAAGAATTAAGAATATTTTTTAAAAATTTCAGAAATGAAGACTAAATTGGAAAGAACACAAGAATAGTCACAACAGATAATATCTTAAGAAAAATAGAAGATGAAAAGGAGGACAATTTGAAATATAAAAAAATCAACAGAGAGTGATGAAAAGGAGTTTAGAGAAAGTGACAGATGAAGACAGGCAAAATAGACTCAACATAGACAAATTTCTGAAGAAGAAACCCAGAGCAATAGAACAGAACACGTACTAAGATATTTTAATTCCAGAAAACTTTCCTAAAAAAAAAAAAAGACAACTCAAAACTATATACTGAGAGGAAAAATCATTTTCCTGGAAAATTTAATCCTGAAAGATCAACTTTGGGCCATAATATAATAAAATTACTGTGCCTAACTTAAAAAAAAATATTGAGGCTAAATTTCCAGTCCACTTATAAAAACTCATCATAATTTTTTATAATAATGCTTTATACTGGAAGAAATGGGATAACTCAAGGGGGAAAAAAAGGGAGCCAAATATTTTATACTTAGCCATAATAACTTTCCAGTATAAAGTCTCAAAAAAACCAAAACTGTTAAGGAATATTCAACAACCCAGGGAATATTGATCTCATGAACAGTTCCTAAGAACTCTACTGAGGAAAGGTAACCAAATGTCTGAAAGGCATCACCATAAGGATTAAGGGTAACGATTAGATATATATTTACCTCTCAAGCTAAGAGTGATAGTTTAAAAGAACAAAGATGTGACACACTTCTTGATTTCAAGCTATATTATAAAGCTATAGTCATTAAAATAGTGTGGCGCACAATAGAATATTTTTCAGCCATAAAAAGTGAGGAATTCCTATTATTTGTGACAACAAAGATGAACCTTTAATATTATGCTAAGTGAAGTAAGTCAGAGAAACACAAATGCTGTATGGTCTTGCATGGAATCTAAACAAAACAAAACAAACTTATGGCAAAAGAGATCAGACTTCTGGTTACCAGAGGAGGGGGCAGGGGCAGGGGAATTGGAGGAAGGTGGTCGAAAGGAACAAAATTCCAGGTATAAGATAAAGTACTAGGGTTACAATATACAACATGATGAGTATAGTCAGGTCTGCTGTGTGTGTGTATATAGCAAAGTTATTGGAGGAGTAAATCCTAAGTCATCACAAAGAGAGGAGAGTATTTTTTTCCTTTATGCTCTTTTTTTTATCTATATGAGAAGATGAATGTCAGCTATCATGGTATTCCTTTCACAATATCGGTAAGTCAAACTGTCATGCTTTATGCACTAAACTTATACAGTGATACATGTAAATTAGTTTTTAACTAAATGGAAAAAACAATGAAAAAAGTGAAGGTGAAATAAAGGCATTTTCAGATAAAAGAAAATTAGAAGCAGAGAATCTGTATTATGAGAAATAGTAAAATAAGTTCTTTCAAGATGAAGCAAAATGACATCAGATGAAAACCTTCGAACTTCAGAAAAGAATGATGAATATTGAAAATGGTATGGTATCTGGGAAAATGCAAAAGTCTTTGTTTCTTTTTTTTTAATTTAACTTTTTATTAAGGTTATTGATATACACTCTCATGAAGGTTTCACATGAAAAAACAATGTGGTTACTACATTTACCCATATTGTCAAGTCCCCACCCAAACCCCAATGTAGTCACTGTCCTTCAGTGTAGTAAGATGCCACAGATTCACTATTTGCCTTCTCTGTGCTACACTGTTTTCCCCGTGATCCTCCACACCATGTGTACTAAACATGGTACCCCTCAATCCCCATCTCCCACACCCCTACCCTTTGGTAACCGCTAGTCCCTTCTTGCAGTCTCTGAGTCTGCTATTTTGTTCCTTCAGTTTTGTTTCATTCTTATATTCCACAAATGAGGGAAATCATTTGGCACTTGTCTTTCTCCGCCTGGCTTATTTCACTGAGCATAATACCCTCTAGCTCCATCCATGTTGTTGCATATGGTAGGATTTCTTTCTCTCTTATGGCTGAATAGTATTCCATTGTGTATATGTACCACCTCTTCTTTATCCATTCATCTACTGATGGACACTTAGGTTGCTTCCATATCTTGGCTATTGTAAAAAGTGCTGCAATAAACATAGGGGTACATATGTCTTTCTGAATCTGAGAAGTTGTATTCTTTGGGTAAATTCCAAGGAGTGGGATTCCTGGGTCAAACGGTATTTCTATTTTTAGTTTTTGAGGAACCTCCATATTGCTTTCCACAATGGTTGAACTAGCTTACATTCCCACCAGCAGTGTAGGAGGGTTCCCCTTTCTCCGCATCCTCGCCAGCATTTGTTGTTCTTAGTCTTTTGGATGCTGGCCATCCTTACTGGTGTGAGGTGATAACTCATTGTGGTTTTAATTTGCATTTCCCTGATGATTAGCGATTTGGAGCATCTTTTCATGTGTCTGTTGGCCATCTGAATTTCTTCTTTGGAGAACTGTCTCTTCATACCCTCTGCCCATTTTTTAAATGGGTTATTTGCTTTTTGGGTGTTGAGGCATGTGAGTTCTTTATATATTTTAGATGTTAACCCCTTGTCAGATGTATTTACAAATATATTCTCCCATACTGTAGGGTGCCTTTTTGTTCTGTTCATGGTGTCCTTTGCCGTACAGAAGATTTTTAGTTTGATGTAGTACCATAAGTTCGTTTTTGCTTTTGTTTCCCTTGCTTGAGGACATGCGTTCAGGAAGAAGTTGCTCATGCTTATATTCAGGAGATTTTTGCCTATGTTGTCTTCTAAGAGTTTTATGGTTTCATGACTTACATTCAGGTCCTTGATCCATTTTGAGTTTACTTTTGTGTATGGGGTTAAACAATAATCCAGTTTCATTCTCTTGCATGTGGTTGTCCAGTTTTGCCAACACCAGCTGTTGAAGAGGCTGTCATTTCCCCATTGTATGTCCATGGCTCCTTTATCATATATTAATTGACCGTATATGGTTGGGATTATATCAGGGCTCTTAGTCTGTTCCATTGATCTATGGGTGTGTTCTTGTGTCAGTACCAAATTGTCTTGATTACTGTGGCTTTGTAGTAGAGCTTGAAGTTGGGGAGCATAATCCCCCCAGCTTTATTCTTCCTTCTCAGGATTGCTTTGGCTATTCAGGGTCTTTTGTGGTTCCATATGAATTTTAGAATGATTTTCTCTAGTTTGTTGAAGAATGCTATTGGTATTTTGATAGGAATTGCATTGAATCTGTAGATTGCTTTAGGCAGGATGGCCATTTTGACAATATTAATTCTTCCTATCCATGAGCATGGGATGTGTTTCCATTTATTGGTATCTTCTTTAATTTCTCTCATGAGTGTACTGTAGTTTTCAGAGTATAGGCTTTCACTTCCTTGGTTAGGTTTATTCCTAGGTATTTTATTCTTTTTGATGCAACTGTGAATGAAATTGTTTTCCTGATTTCTCTCTGCTAGTTCATTGTTAGTGTATAGGAATGTCACAGATTTCTGTGTATTAATTTTGTATCCCACAACTTAGCTGAATTAAGATATTAGATCTAATTAATAGTTTTGGAGTGGATTCTTTAGGGTTTTCTATGTACAATATCATGTCATCTGCAAACAGGGACAGTTTAACTTCTCCCTTACCGATCTGGATGCCTTTTATTTCTTTGTGTTGTCTGATTGCCATGTCTAGGACCTCCAGTACTATGTTGAATAGAAGTGGGGAAAGTGGGCATCCTTGTCTTGTTTCCAATCTTAAAGGAAAGGCTTTCAGCTTCTTGCTGTTAAGTATAATGTTGGCTGTGGGTTTGTCATATATGGCCTTTATGATGTTGAGGTACTTGCCCTCTATACCCATTTTCTTGAGAGTTTTTATCATGAATGGATGTTGAATTTTGTCACATGCTTTTTCAGCATCTATGGAGATGATCATGTGGTTTTTGTCCTTTTTGTTGATGTAGTCGATGATGTTGATGGATTTTTGAAAGTTGTACCATCCTTGCATCCCTGGAATAAATCCTACTTGATCATGATGGGTGATCTTTTTGATGTATTTTTGAATTTGGTATGCTTATATTTTGTTGAGTATTTTTGCATCTATGTTCATCAGGGATATTGGTCTGTTATTTTCTTTTTTGTGGTGTCTTTGCCTGGTTTTGGTATTAGAGTGATGCTGGCCTCATAGAATGAGTTTGGAAGTATTCCCTCCTCTTCTACTATTTGAAAAACTTTAAGGAGGGTGGACATTAGGTCTTCACTAAATGTTTGATAAATTCCACCATGAAGCCGTCTGGTCCAGTTTTGTTCTTAGGTAGGTTTTTGATTACCAGTTCAATTTTATTGCTGGTAATTGGTCTGTTCAGATTTTCTGTTTCTTTCTGGGTCAGCCTTGGAAGGTTGTATTTTTCTAGAAAGTTATTCATTTCTTCTAGGTTATCCAGTTTGTTAGCATATAATTTTTCATAGTATTCTCTAATAATTCTTTGCATTTCTGTGGTGTCTGTAGTGATTTTTCCTTTCTCATTTCTGATTCTGTTTATGTGAGTAGGCTCTCTTTTTTTCTTGATAAGTCTGGCTAGGGGTTTATCTATTTTGTTTATTTTCTCAAAGAACCAGCTCTTGCTTTCATTGATTCTTTCTATTGTTTTATTCTTCTCGATTTTATTTATTTATGCTCTAATCTTTATTATGTTCCTCCTTCTACTGACTTTGGGCCTCATTTGTTCTTTTTCTAGTTTTGTTTATTGTGAGTTTAGACTGCTTATATGGGATTGTTCTTCTTTTCTGAAGTAGGCCTGTATTGCAATATACTTTCCTCTCAGCACAGCCTTTGCTGTATCCTACAGATTTTGCAGTGTTGAATTATTGTTGTCATTTGTCTCCATATATTGCTTGATCTCTGTTTTTATTTGGTCATTGATCCATTGGTTATTTAGGAGCATGTTGTGAAGCCTCCATGTGTTTGTGGGATTTTCTTATTTTCTTTGAGTAATTTATTTCTAGTTTCATACCTTTGTGGTCTGAGAAACTGGTTGGTACAATTTCAACCTTTTTGAATTTACTGAGGCTCTTTTTGTGGCCTAGTATATGATCTATTCTTGAAAATGTTCCATGTGCACTTGAGAAGAATGTGTATCCTGCTGCTTTTGGGTGTGGAGTTCTGTAGATGTCTGTTAGGTCCATCTGTTCTAATGTGTTGTTCAGTGCCATCTTTCTGTTTCTTTTGCTCTTTAATTTCTATATAAACTGCATACCTGTTTGAAAGTATATTTTTTAAAGAAACTATGACTTACATAGCAATTATAATGTAATTGTTGATCAAATACATTGAAGATAACATTGTTTTAAATAATATAGCTTTTTTATATTGGAAGACTAACTTTTCATGTGTAGTATACATGTCTAAGAAATGTGCCATTATAATTCTTAATAATAGGATATTATTCCGAAAGTATTGACTTATTTTATGATGTGCAGCTGCTATGGGATACTATCAGTTTAGAATCTGAGTTCTGAAAAGCTAATGCTGTCTTGCACTTCTTGTATATATATGTACATAAAAGATAACAATAATTTATCTACAAAGAGGTAAGTTTTTATTAGTAGATCCTACCTAGTGTTTAATGTATATTTTCAACAATATAGCTTATTGTGGTAGTTGGAAATAAAGAATTTATTAAAGAAATGCTATTGAATAACATTTGAGTGAATTTTTTTCAAAATATCATAAAATTATAAGGTAGATGATCCTGTATGGCATATATTACAAAATTTAACAGACTATGACAAATGTGGAAAAATCACACCCTTAATGTTATCACTCCACATAACAATTTTCATCATATATGCTGCTATATTATTTTGGTTTTGATCCAAAGCTAAGATTTGATCAAGTAAAAAAAAAATTAATTTTAAAGCAATTCTTTTCTGATGTCATTTCTGTAAGTAGAATCTTTGTATCTGAAAGAATATTTTTCATTTCTATGTTTAATTATTTCAATATAGAATACTTAAAGTACATTATTTTGATTTTAACTTATTTTCAAAATGTGTGATAGATGTGATGAATTTTTGAACAAATGTAGCACCCAAACACATTTGTTTGAATGCCCATGTGTTTATTCCAGAGTCTACTATTGAGTTTTATAGTGATAGCTACTAAAAATCTGAGTTCCTCCACAACCTGATATCAAATTACTCTTAGAAGGACCTCCAAAGCATAATTAGTTAAAATATATCTGAAGGCAGCTTCAGAAAGCAAGATCATCCACATTGTCTACAGAGGGTAATTTGCCCCAAAGATCAGCAGGAGTGCAAGTAATAGCTACCATTGTAATCTTTAATGATGGCAGTTACCTCAAGGCAAATATTTATAGGCCAGTGAAATGTAAACCAACTGCAATGACAGTATTGACAAAGTGCTTCCTTGCATGTTATGGCTGCCAAAGAAAAGTAACTTCAACCTGTATCACTATACAAGGTCCCAAATAAAGCAGCATTGGCTCAAAATATCTAAAGGAGTCACCAATGCAAACCACATACATAATTTAACATTTTCTCAAATTAAAAAGTAAAGTAAAAAGAAACAAAATTGACATTATTAATGTATTTTATTGAACTCAATATATCCAAAATGTTACCATTTCAACATATTATCAATAAAGAAATTAATGGGATAATTTGCATTCCTTCTTTCACATGAAGTCTTCAAAGTCTGGTGTGTATTTTGCCATGTGGACTAACCACAATTAGCCATGTTGGTCGTAGGTGCCAATGTGCCCATTAGCCATATGGTTATTGGTTCTGGTGTTGGAAGCACATGTCTAGAGGTTCAAACAGACCCTAAAAGCTTTGGTTCATTAAATGAATGCTTACAGAGCACCTGCTGTATACCTGGTACTGTGCTGTGTATTCAAAAGTATGCAAAGATGAACAAAAGAATGTGCCTGGACTCAGGTGCTCACACTTTTGTCAGGGAAATGAATGAAACAGTGGCATAACTAGAGAACAATAAACCATTTCATCCTTTCTTCCTGTACAGTTAGCACATTCTAGGGCTGTAAACAGGTGCACAGCATGGTACAACACTGGGGTCTGTGACAACAGTCCCTGGAGTTGTGTCATGCACAGCCAGTCAGACAACAGTGAGAATGCACACTGTAGAGCTAAGCATCCTGGCAGCCCTGATGTGAAACATATGTGTTTGAAGCAGATTTAGATCTTTTGTTTAAAATAACATATACATTTATGGATACATTATTGGCCAATTTGAACATTGAATATCTGACTTTCTGACTAGCTTTTCACAATTTGTTCTCTTCATTATCTGTTGATCTTGGCAGTACAGGTCACTTCTCTAAATCCATTTAGTTCAACATGTCATTAGCACTTACTGAACAATAAAAGGCAAGACTTTACTATTTCTTTTTTTTTTAATATAATTTATTTTATTATCATTAATTTACAATTACATGTGGAATATTATGATTATTAAACTACCCCTTCATCAGGTCCCCCCCACCAACCCCATTACAGTCACTGTCCATCAGCGTAGTGAGATGCTATAGAATCACTACTTGTCTTCTCTGAGTTGTACTGCCCTCCCCGTGCCCCCCCAACATTACATCTGCTAATCGTAATGCCCCTTTTTCCCTCTTATCCCTCCCTTCCCGCCCATTTTCCCAGTCCCTTTCCCTTTGGTAACTATTAGTCCGTTCTTGGGTTCTGTGAGTCTGCTGCTGTTTTGTTCCTTCAGTATTTTTTCTTTGTTCTTATACTCCACATATGAGTGAAATCATTTGATACTTGTCTTTTTCGGCTTGGCTTATTTCACTGAGCATAATACCCTCTAGCTCCATCCATGTTGTTGCAATGGTAGGATTTGTTTTCTTCTTATGGCTGAATAATATTCCATTGTGTATATGTACCACATCTTCTTTATCCACTCATCTACTGATGGACACTTAGGTTGCTTCCATTTCTTGGCTATTGTAAATAGTGCTGCAATAAACATAGGGGTGCATCTGTCCTTTCAAATTGGGCTGCTGCATTCTTAGGGTAAATTCCTAGGAGTGGAATTCCTGGGTCAAATGGTATTTCTATTTTGAGTTTTTTGAGGAACCTCCATACTGCTTTCCACAATGGTTGAACTAATTTGCAGTCCCACCAGCAGTGTAGGAGGGTTCCCTTTTCTCCACATCCTCCCCAACATTTGTTGTTGTTTGTGTTTTGGATGTTGGCCATCCTCACTGGTGTGAGGTGATATCTCATTGTGGTTTTAATTTGCATTTCTCTGATGATTAGCGATGTGGAGCATCTTTTCATGTGCCTGTTGGCCATCTGAATTTCTTCTTTGGAGAAGTGTCTATTCATGTCCTCTGCCCATTTCTTAATTGGATTATTTGCTTTCTGTTTGTTAAGGTGCATGAGTTCTTTATATATTTTGGATGTCAACCCTTTATCAGATACGTTTTTTATGAATATATTCTCCCATACTGTAGGATGTCTTTTGTTCTACTGATGGTGTCCTTTGCTGTACAGAAGCTTTTCAGCTTGATATAGTCCCACTTGTTCATTTTTGCTTTTGTTTCCCTTGCCCGGGGAGATATGTTCATGAAGAAGTTGCTCATGCTTATGTCCAGGAGATTTTTGCCTATGTTTTTTTCTAAGAGTTTTATGGTTTCATGACTTACATTCAGGTCTTTGATCCACCTGAGTTTACCTTTGTGTATGGGGCTAGACAGTAGTCCAGTTTCATTCTCTTACATGTAGCTGTCCAGTTTTTCCAACACCAGCTGCTGAAGAGGCTGTCATCTCCCCATTGTATATCCAAGGCACTTTTATCAAATATTAATTGACTGTATGTTTGGGTTAATGTTTGGATTTTCTATTCTGTTCCACTGGTCTGTGGGTCTGTTTTTGTGCCAATACCAAATTGTCTTGATTACTGTGGTTTTGTAGTAGAGCTTGAAGTCAGGGAGCGTAATTCCCCCTGTTTTATTCCTCCTTCTCAGGATTGATTTGGCTATTCGGGGTCTTTTGTGGTTCCATATGAATCTTAGAATTATTTGTTCCAGTTCATTGAAGAAAGCTGTTGGTAGTTTGATAGGGATTGCATTCAATCTGTAGATTGCTTTAGGTAGTATAGCCATTTTGACAATATTCTTCCTAGCCAAGAGCATGGGATGCATTTCCATTTGTTAGTGTCCTCTTTAATTTCTCTTAGGAGGGTCTTGTAGTTTTCAGAGTACAGGTCTTTCACTTCCTTCGTTAGGTTTATTCCTAGGTATTTTATTCTTTTGATGCAATTGTGAATGGAATTGTTTTTCTGATTTCTCTTTCTGTTAGTTCATCATTAGTGTACAGGAAAGCAACAGATTTCTGTGTGTTAATTTTGTATCCTGCAACTTTGCTGAATTCAGATATTAGTTCTAGTAGTTTTGGAATGGAGTCTTTAGGGTTTTTTTTTTTTTTTATCATGTCATCTGCAAATAGTGACAATTTGACTTCTTCTTTACCAATCTGGATGCCTTGTATGTCTTTGTTTTGTCTGATTGCTGTGGCTAGGACCTCCAGTACTATTTTGAATAACAGTGGAGAGAGTGGGCATCCTTGTCTTGTTCCCGATCTTAGATGAAAAGCTTTCAGCGTCTCGCCGTTAAGTATGATGTTAGCTGTGGGTTTGTCATATATAGCCTTTATGATGTTGAGGTACTTGCCGTCTATACCCATTTTGTTGAGAGTTTTAATCAGGAATGGATGCTGAATTTTGTCAAATGCTTTTTCAGCATCTATGGAGATGATCATGTGGTTTTTCTTTTTCTTTTTGTTGATGAGGTGGATGATGTTGATGGATTTTCGAATGTTGTACCATCCTTGCATCCCTGGGATGAATCCTACTTGATTATGGTGTATGATCCTCTTGATGTATTTTTGAATTCGGTTTGCTAATATTTTGTTGAGTATTTTTGCATCTACGTTCATCAGGGATATTGGTCTGTAATTTTCTTTTTTGGTGAGGTCTTTGCCCGGTTTTGGTATTAGAGTGATGCTGGCTTCATAGAATGAGTTTGGAAGTATTCCTCCTCTTCTATTTTTTGGAAAACTTTAAGGAGAATGGGTGTTATTTCTTCTCTATATGTCTGGTAGAATTCAGAGGTGAATCCATCAGGCCCGGGGGTTTTGTTCTTGGGTGGTTTTTTGATTACCAATTCGATTTCTTCACTGGTGATTGGTCTGCTTAGTTTTTCTCTTTCTTGCTTGGTCAGTCTTGGGAGGTTGTATTTTTCTAAGAAGTTG
>JAVSCE010010689.1:0-13835 GCA_032199065.1 Smutsia gigantea | reverse complement strand
AGAATGGAGGAGGAGGAATAAGAAGGGAGAAAAATAAAGAAACATCAGACTGTGTTTACAATAACTTAACAAGGAAGTTAAGTTAGATTGTTAGATAGTAAAGAAGCAACCCTTGAACCCTTGGTAACCACGAATCTAAAGCCAGCAAAGGCAATAAGTACATATCTATCAATAATCACCCTAAATGTAAATGGACTGAATGCACTAATCAAAAGACACAGAGTAACAGAATGGATAAAAAAGCAAGACCCATCTATATGCTGCCTACAAGAAACTCACCTCAAATCCAAAGATATACACAGACTAAAAGTGAAGGGACGGAAAAAGATATTTCATGCAAACAACAAAGAGAAAAAGCAGGTGTTGCAGTACTTGTATCAGACAAAATAGACTTCAAAACGAAGAAAGTAGCAAGAGATAAAGAAGGACATTACATAATGATAAAGGGTCAGTCCAACAAGAAGATATAACCATTATAAATATATATGCACCCAACACAGGAGGCCAGCATATGTGAGACAAATACTAACAGAATTAAAGGAGGAAATAGACAGCAATGCATTCATCTTAGGAGACTTCAACACACCACTCACTCCAGAGGACAGATCAACCAGACAGAAAATAAGTAAAGACACAGAGGCACTGAACAACACACTAGAACAGATGGACCTAACAGACATCTACAGAACTCTACACCCAAAAGCAACAGGATACACATTCTTCTCAAGTGCACATGGAACATTTTCCAGAATAGACCACATACTAGGCCACAAAAGAACCTCAGTAATTTCAAAAATATTGAAATCCTACCAACCAACTTCTCAGATCACCAAGGTATAAAACTAGAAATAAATTTTAGAAAGAAATCAAAAAGCTCACAAATACATGGAGACTTAACAACACTCTCCTAATTAATCAATGGGTTAACGACCAAATCAAAACAGAAATCAAAGAATATATGGAGACTAATGACAACAACAACACAAAGCCACAACTTCTGTGGGACGCAGCAAAGGCAGTTCTAAGAGGAAAGTATATTGCAATCCAGGCCTATTTAAAGAAGGAAGAACATTCCCAAATGAATAGTCTAAAGACACAATTACTGAAATTGGAAAAAGAAGAACAAATGAGGCCCAAAGTCACCAGAAGGAGGGACATAATAAAGATTAGAGAAGAAATAAATAAAATTGAGAAGAATAAAACAATAGAAAAAATCAATAAAACCAAGAGCTGGTTCTTTGAAAAAATAAACAAAATAGATAAACCCCTAGCCAGACTCATTAAGAGAAAAAGAGAATCTACACACATAAACACAATCAGAAATGAGAAAGGAAAAATCACGACGGACCCCACAGAAATACAAAAAATCATAAGAGAGTATTATGAGAATCTATATGCTAACAAGCTGGAAAACCTAGAAGAAATGGACAACTTCTTAGAAAAATACAACCTTCCAAGACTGACCAAGCAAGAAACAGAAAAACTAAACAGACCAATCACCAGCGACGAAATCGAATTGGTAATCAAAAAACTACCCAAGAACAAAACCCCTGGGCCTGATGGATTCACCTCTGAATTCTACCAGACATATAGAGAAGAAATAACACCGATTCTCCTTAAAGTTTTCCAAAAAATAGAAGAGGAGGGAATACTTCCAAACTCATTCTATGAAGCCAGCATCACTCTAATACCAAAACCGGGCAAAGACCTCACCAAAAAAGAAAATTACAGACCAATATCCCTGATGAACGTAGATGCAAAAATACTCAACAAAATATTAGCAAATCGAATTCAAAAATACATCAAGAGGATCATACACCATGATCAAGTGGGATTCATCCCAGGGATGCAAGGATGGTACAACATTCGAAAATCCATCAACATCATCCACCACATCAACAAAAAGAAGAACAAAAACCACATGATCATCTCCATAGATGCTGAAAAAGCATTTGACAAAATTCAGCATCCATTTCTGATTAAAACTCTCAACAAAATGGGTATAGAGGGCAAGTACCTCAACATCATAAAGGCTATATATGACAAACCCACAGCTAACATCATACTTAACGGCGAGACGCTGAAAGCTTTTCATCTAAGATCGGGAACAAGACAGGGATGCCCACTCTCTCCACTGTTATTCAACATAGTACTGGAGGTCCTAGCCACAGCAATCAGACAAAACAAAGACATACAAGGCATCCAGATTGGTAAAGAAGAAGTCAAATTGTCACTATTTGCAGATGACATGATACTGTACATAAAAAACCCTAAAGATTCCATTCCAAAACTACTAGAACTAATATCTGAATTCAGCAAAGTTGCAGGATACAAAATTAACACACAGAAATCTGTTGCTTTCCTATACACTAATGATGAACTAACAGAAAGAGAAATCAGAAAAACAATTCCATTCACAATTGCATCAAAAAGAATAAAATACCTAGGAATAAACCTAACGAAGGAAGTGAAAGACCTGTACTCTGAAAACTACAAGACACTCCTAAGAGAAATTAAAGAGGACACTAACAAATGGAAAAGCATCCCATGCTCTTGGCTAGGAAGAATCAATATTGTCAAAATGGCTATACTACCTAAAGCAATCTACAGATTCAATGCAATCCCTATCAAACTACCAACAGCTTTCTTCAATGAACTGGAACAAATAATTCTAAAATTCATATGGAACCACAAAAGACCCCGAATAGCCAAAGCAATCCTGAGAAGGAGGAATAAAACAGGGGGAATTACACTCCCTGACTTCAAGCTCTACTACAAAGCCACAGTAATCAAGACAATTTGGTATTGGCACAAAAACAGACCCACAGACCAGTGGAACAGAATAGAAAATCCAAACATTAACCCAAACATATACAGTCAATTAATATTTGATAAAAGTGCCTTGGATATACAATGGGGAGATGACAGCCTCTTTAGCAGCTGGTGTTGGAAAAACTGGACAGCTACATGTAAGAGAATGAAACTGGACTACTGTCTAGCCCCATTTACAAAGGTAAACTCAAGGTGGATCAAAGACCTGAATGTAAGTCATGAAACCATAAAACTCTTAGAAAAAAACATAGGCAAAAATCTCTTGGACATAAACATGAGCAACTTCTTCATGAACATATCTCCCGGGGCAAGGGAAACAAAAGCAAAAATGAACAAGTGGGACTATATCAAGCTGAAAAGCTTCTGTACAGCAAAAGACACCATCAGTAGAACAAAAAGACATCCTACAGTATGGGAGAATATATTCATAAAAAACGTATCTGATAAAGGGTTGACATCCAAAATATATAAAGAACTCATGCACCTTAACAAACAGAAAGCAAATAATCCAATTAAGAAGTGGGCAGAGAACATGAATAGACACTTCTCCAAAGAAGAAATTCAGATGGCCAACAGGCACATGAAAAGATGCTCCACATCGCTAATCATCAGAGAAATGCAGATTAAAACCACAATGAGATATCACCTCACACCAGTGAGGATGGCCAACATCCAAAACACAAACAACAACAAATGTTGGCGAGGATGTGGAGAAAAGGGAACCCTCCTACACTGCTGGTGGGAATGCAAATTAGTTCAACCATTGTGGAAAGCAGTATGGAGGTTCCTCAAAAAACTCAAAATAGAAATACCATTTGACCCAGGAATTCCACTCCTAGGAATTTACCCTAAGAATGCAGCAGCCCAATTTGAAAAGGACAGATGCACCCCTATGTTTATTGCAGCACTATTTACAATAGCCAAGAAATGGAAGCAACCTAAGTGTCCATCAGTAGATGAATGGATAAAGAAGATGTGGTACATATACACAATGGAATATTATTCAGCCATAAGAAGAAAACAAATCCTACCATTTGCAACAACATGCATGGAGCTAGAGGGTATTATGCTCAGTGAAATAAGCCAAGCCGAAAAAGACAAGTATCAAATGATTTCACTCATATGTGGAGTATAAGAACAAAGAAAAAAACTGAAGGAACAAAACAGCAGCAGACTCACAGAACCCAAGAACGGACTAATAGTTACCAAAGGGAAAGGGACTGGGGAAAATGGGCGGGAAGGGAGGGATAAGAGGGAAAAAGGGGCATTACGATTAGCAAATGTAATGTTGGGGGGGCACGGGGAGGGCAGTACAGCTCAGAGAAGACAAGTAGTGATTCTATAGCATCTCACTACGCTGATGGACAGTGACTGTAATGGGGTTGGTGGGGGGGACCTGATGAAGGGGTAGTTTAATAATCGTAATATTGCACATGTAATTGTAAATTAATGATAATAAAATAAATTATATTAAAAATAATAATAATAATGGCTCTCATTCAATATGACTGGTGTCCTTATAAAAAGAGGTGATTAGGATACTCTAAGAGGTAACAGGGGCGCATGCACAAAGGAGAGGCCCTGTGAAGGCGTGGGAGAGGGCTGCCGCCTGAACGCCACAGCAAGAGGACTCAGAAGCAGTCCAACCTGCCAACACCTTGGTCTTCTAGCCTCCAGGACTAGGAGAAATAAAATTCTGCTATTTAGTCCACTCTGTTTGGGGATGGTACACAAACCCATCCACCGTCCACATCTGTGGCCAGCTTAAAAGCTCAAATACCTCCTTACTTTGGTATCTGGGCTTGCGAACTTTGCCATCCTTCTCAAGGTATCAGCTCTTGTACATCACATTCTAACCATACTCATGGGCTCTGGAAATGCTATGTGGTTCCATGACACCATAGCTCAGCTTCTGTCCAGGCATACACTCTCCACATTGTTCACCTTTTGGATATCTACTTCTAAGTCCAACTCATGCCATCTTTTAATGAAAAAAATATATGATCCTTCCCCAATATGGAAAACTATTCTCACATGTTTGCCTTCATTTTGTATTTCCTTTATCCCAGCAACAATGACACTTCATTGTATACTGTTTTTACATGACTGTCTATACCACTGGGTACTGAGCCCCTTAACATCAAGGGTCATGTTTTATTCATCCCTACATGCTCTTAATGTGGTTAAAATAAATAGAATGAAAGAAAAAAAATGCATGGGCAAATGAACATATAGCTTTAGGCTAAGTGAGGGATGAAAGTATTTCTGGTAAATATCTACAGAAAATTATGGTGGCCTCCGATTACAAGGGTCTTCACACTTGTGAAATACAAGAGAGTATAAAAAAGACTATGTTAATAAGTGAGTTTAATCCATTGCTAGGATAAAGGAAGTATCAAAATTAGGAATGTCATCCCTCAGGCCAGATACAGTCATATTTTCATTCTTTGATCATAGTGAAGTGGAAATTTCAAGACATCAAGAGGAAGCGATCAACAAGTTATTTTTATTAGCCCTTAATCACAGTTCTCTGCCAAAGAATTTCTTCTAACATCAGAGCAAATCTGGAGACTCAGCTGATTTAACTTACTTAACCCTGAGTATCAACAGAGAAGGGGCTATTTTTAAAATGAGCTTGCTGGGCATAACTGAGAGGCTGCTTCAAAGCAGAAAGGGTATTCTAAATCTTTTTATTACCTCCCCTGCGGCATGAACTATAACATCCTGCACAATATTATTACCTCACTCAAGGTTCCGGCAAAAAAAAAAAAAAATTCTTTGTAAAATGGGAATTTTCATGGAAATTTTATAAACATGGCATGTTCTCTCTCTTGTTTCATTATTTATAATGTATCTTCCTGGAAAGAGGCCCACACATTTTAGCGAACTTGTTTAATATTTAGCTCATTATTTTCATCTTCTTAAAAAAAATGGAAAGTCCTGTTGTTTAGTGGTGAAGTAGGAGGCCTCCTGGGAAAAGGCATGGTCTAGTTTTCTCTAGTTGTACCTCCTGTATACACCTGAAGGCAGCTCAGTGAGCAAACGGTGGAGTGTGGAATTCCCAGTTCTTGTCTTCTTGGAGGAAAGAATTCAGTGGAGAGACCTGACAGAGTTAAAGCTGCAGGAGGTTTTTATTTAGCTAAGCGAAAGGGAAGTTTGATCCAGAGACAGAGGAGCAGGCTGACCCTGAGGGTGGGCTGCTGCCCGCTGGGTTTTACATTGTCTTTTATGGGTGTTCATTTGGTTTCCTCCCATTTTGTCATTCTTAACATCATCTTTTGGATATCTGCCTTGCTTTCTCCCCTTCAGCCTCTTTGTGCAAGTTTGTGTTCATCGTTTGTCCCCATGAGCACCTAAAAGCAATCCAAAATGGGTCCAAACCATAATGTAAATTATGTGATAAGGATATCATAATGGCCCCTGGGTCCTAAGCGGCCCGGTCTTCCTTAAGGGCGCATGCTCCAAATCTGGGACGGTCCCAGTGACCCGTATCTTTTGCTTGTCAGTTCGTGCTAAACCACAAAAGAGTTTGGTCTAAGGGAGGCAGGGAGGTCTCTGGGAGGAGACTGGGGAGTCTGCCTCCCCCTTTCTCCCCTCCTGCTCCTGTCTAACTGCCTACTCTAACGGCTCCACACGGGAGAGGGGCAGCAACTTGATGCTGAACTATGTGCATGCACTGCCCCGACTCCTTTCTCTCCACCACTCAAGCAATCACGGTGGCTCTATAGAGTCCTTGCACCCAGAACCAAGAGTCAGTTAAATAATTTCAGAATTAGTTCTGAAAAAAAGAGCAGATGATGTCAGAAGGTATATGCTTTAGATGGGCAAGAGCTGGGCTTTGTTGAGAGAGCAAGGGGAGGCAAGGCTTTTCAGAATTTCCAAAGATGGTTTTGGACATCAGTAACCAAGCTTAGAAGACTGAAAAAGAGTTCATGGAGCAGAGAAGAATGTACCATAAATGAAGCAAATAAGTGTTTAAAACAAATGGAAGTGTTTATTCAGTGTTCAGGCAGCAGGCAAGAAGGAAGACTCAGATGGAGTCTGAATATAAAGCACTTGACTTCAGAGTACCCCCCCACTCTCTGCCCAGCTCTTGCTGGCCACACAGACAGAAGATGGCAGAGTGGGAGAGGCACCTGGTGGGGTTGGTGGATCCCAGAGCAGTGGAGCTGGTGCTGGACTTCCCAGAGCTTCCCCAGGAAGACATCCTGCCTCTGAAGAAATCCCTGAGAGGTACATGGGGTTGGGGGCCACCCAATGCCCAGGGGGAGATTTGATCATGACTGAGATTTGAACTTGACGGGAAGCTCACAAAGTCCCTCACCTCCCAGAGAGGCACAGCATAGCAGCTGAGAATCCCCAAATTTCCCAAGGACTGCTGAGGAGCTCCGAGGACCATAAACTAGAAACATCGTGTGTTTGAAGTCAACATGCAGAGCATACGGGACTTGGAACCAGAGGCTATAACAGGAATCACACTGAGAGTCCAGGCACATCAAGCCACCTGTCTCAGAAGCTCTTGGGCTTGAGGCAACCCAAGAAGCAACCGGAAACTACTTCTTCAATGGCTCCTGGGCAAATGGATCATCTGGAAGAAGGGAGGCTGTGGTAGAGAGGCAAATTTTCAGTTTAACTGAAGACCTCCATAAAAGAGACAGGATTTTAAACCAAAATTATCTGAGTTTCTCTGAAGGGGATGGAAAGTTTGGCAACAACAGTGTACATGTTACCACATGAGAGAAAATGTAGAAGAGTAAATTGACTTTTTGCACATGTGGGTTGGCCCTATAAAATTAAATGAACCATAATACAAAAATTGGTACACATATGAGCAGCAAGAGGAACCTTTTAGGGTCTGAAGCAATTTTCCCCAGACGTGTCCTACTAGATGGCCCCCTAGTACTGACATAGCCTCAACAAAGGCCATCGCAAGGACGTCTAAGAGAAGCCATTGTGTTCCTTTCCCCCAGGCTCGGACTTCCTGGCTCAATGCACATCTCAGTTTTGCTTCTACTATCCCCCTGCTCACAAATCCCACTATTCTTAGGACTAGCCGTAAGCTGGGAACCTCACCCAGTGTCAACGGTGCTCAGTGCTCGGCACATCAAGATGAACAAGAAAACAATAATGTCGCCAAGGACTCCAAATGATGCCTAGCAGTTCCACAGCCCTGCCGAGTGTGGTGAGGGTGTGAGGGAGCTGCTACCTTCATTCACTCATGGCAGGAACGTTAACAGCAACCACTCTGCAATCTGTAGCAATATTTGCTCAAGATGAACTTGTCCTGTGACCCATCAAGTTCACTCTTAGGTATATACCCAACAGAAACATGTATATGAGTTTCCTCAAAAGACCCTTACAAGGATGCTCAAAGCAGCGTGGCTTGTAGGAGCCAAAAACAGCCTAAATACCCATCAAGAATGGAAAGTTGCTTAATCACATAGTGAAAAAATGCACAACAGTGAGGATGAATGAATTCAAATGAAATACAGTAATTATGAGGGAATCTTATAATGTTGACTTGAAGTTGCCAGACTCAAAAGAATATGATTCAATTTTCAGAAAGTACACTGAAGGCAAAATCAATCTAGGAGATGGGAGGGTTACTCTTGGTGGGGAGCAGAGGCTAGAATAGGCATGAGAGAGTCTTCTGGGCAGTTTTTTCTTGATCTTCTGACTTTACATAGATAATTTATGAAAAGTAAGTGGGTTGTACTTTTAGAACATGCATACTTTTCTGTTATATTATGTAATACTTTACATTGCATTGTATATTTAACTGTAATATTCATACCTATTATATAGTACTCAAGCTAAAAGTCCATACAAATTAAAATTCCAAAAATCAAATATAAATTAGTGGAGGATCTGGATCCATTTCCATCAGTTGTTAATGAAGAAATCAAATCTGCTTTTTTTCCTGAGATTTCCTCAGCTTCCAACTAAGACTGTCAAAGTTCTCTACAGCCAGCCATATGAATCTACAAAGGTTCTTGGGAGCAAAATAGGTAGGAAATATCAGAATACTCATACTGCCCTTCCTGCCATCCCTTTTACTGATTAAAAAAAACACCTCAAGACCCCCAAACTGAGATTTCCTCTATCTTCAATGCTCTAAAATCACAATCTTAAAAAGCATCATTTCAGAAAAAGACAGGCGTACAAGCAAATGCCATTTCTAATTCCTCATGGCTAATGTCTGCACAGAGTGCTGAGGGAGAAAAGCAGTGAGGAGAGCATTCTTTCCACAATTTCATATTCATGGAATTTGTTGTTACTTAACTTTTCACAAATCATTAGGCTGAAGTACCTCTCCATTTTTCCCCCAAATAGTGTCATTTGACCTGGTATCCAGCTTAATACAGTCTCTGCTTTTGAATAGATTTCCTCACAAGAGGCATTCTCTAATAGGGTCATGTCGAGAGGTAACCCTACTGCCTGCTACTCTTCCATGTTAACATGATGAAGGTAACTTCAAATGGCCTTCAATCAAAAAATCTGAAAGTTTTATTAATGAGGTTGGGGGCTTTCTCATATTCAGATGAGGCTCACTGCCGCTTGACTTCGATATTTTCAACAAAGATTTCAAAGGATGGAATTTTAAAAACTGTACATGTACTCCCTGGTCCAAATTGCCTCATGGAGCAAATGGCTGTGTTTTTTTAATGTTGCATGCAAATTCCTTTTCTTCATCCAAATAAGTACAATAACACTTGGCATTTAGTAGTCAATATTTAGATAGGCTCTCTAAATTACATTAAATCCTGAAGATCAGTATTTGTATCTTGGTGGTAAACGACACTATCCATGGATTGCTGTTAATATAATGCACCCATATTTAGTTTCTGCATACCCCATTTTTATAGGATAGAACTGCCTGTGTAAGATATGGGTCCCAGAAAGAATTTGGGGGACTGGGAAGGAATTTCTTGCCTTTTCCAATCTTTTGACATTTCAAAAGATTCTAGGTAGAGTCCTGGCTTAATAGGAAAACATGCTGAAATAAATAAGCTATATGCTTTGGTTGGAGTAGCGGGGGAATGATGGCACACATCTGCTTTCCCTCAGTACAAAGGAAGGTCAACCAAGCATCAGTTACTTCTTTTCAAGGAGCTCATGACCCTGAATAGTCTGGACAAAAACAACAATGGCATAAAATTGGGATTAAGTCGTTACTCGGGAATGAGGCATTTTAAAGAGGGGATCCTCTGAGAAATGTGAGTCCTTCTGACCTAATTAGAGTGAGAAAGATTGTTAAAGCATTAGATTTGGCCTCTCTATCTCTGCCGTTCACGTGATCCAACATTCTGCCAGAGTGAGAATTCCTACTACAACTCAAGACAGTAATCCAGATTTCCAATTGCCTTGCTTCTAGCATCAATTTCTTTAGAGAAAGGATGAGAACATCACACAACCTCTAGTCCATTGTAACCTCCACTGGGTTCCTATTACCATTTTTTATGCTCCCTGGATATCCTGCCATCTTTGACTCTCCCTTCCTGTGAGCTATCCATGTACAGCAAAGATGTGGCTCATCTCAACTTTGGACTTTATTCTTCAGATATCCATACTTACTTTTTTCTAGTTCTTTTTATTATAAAAGATACCAAATGAATAGTTTAATGTTGAATAATTGGTGAAAGAAGAAGAAAGGTTTTCCCTATTTACAACAAACAAACAAAATACTTATTTTGGTACCTGCCTTCCCAGTCTGCTTTCATATGCACAGATAATCTTATTGTAATTATATAAATTATATAAGTTTTTATCCAATGATCAGAAATATATTTGGGGGTATTTTTAGATTATGCAATAATCTGGAAACTCAACACTGAAATCTCAACAATGATCCCTAGATTTTTAGATTTGATATTATACTGAAATCATTTAATAAGCCTATCATCATTTGCCTTCATGCCTTAGTAAAAACTGTCTCCATGGACATTTCCTTTCAGCTGAAATTCAAGAAGCAGGTCGACACCAGAACAAAAAACTGCTAAAACGCAAGATCAAGTAGATAGCCTTTGCTTCTGATTGTCCTGCCCTTTTCCTCATCTACGCACAAAACAATAATACTGAACCATGAATATTCAATTTTCCTTTCTAATGGATTTATTCGTACCTAAATTTTGAGCATATGCTATTCTGGAATGCTTATTTTACAGATATCTCTTCCTAACCTACCTCTGCTTTTCCCACAAAGCCCCAAATGAGGGCCCAAGAGGGAAGAAGTAAAGAACAAGAAGGTAGGGGAAATGATCAGTATTGAGAGGTTCTAGCCTGGAATTTTTGAGTCCTACGAAAACCTTTCTGTATGTTCAAGAATAAAATTATGCTCATTTATATAAGTAGGTTTTATATTAATGAAAAGGGAGTTTATATCCTCCAACATTTTCTAGCTTGCGTTTTTTAACTGAAAATTATTATTAGTATCACTTGATTTACTTTTACTGTTCATAAACAACATTGTGAGAAAGCTCGGATTTGAATAGTTAATGGAAATAATTAGAGAACTTCAGATATTTTTAATTGCTTGCACACTATTAAGCAAAGACTGATATTGTGAAATAGTAGAGTCTATCACAGCTGTTTGTTTAATAGACCATGCCTCCATTTTGCTTTATTGTTTCTGCAGAACATTTTGACTTTCAGAGGGAAGAGATTTTGCACAAATGCTATTTAAAATGCTCTGTGAGAAGAGGTGTTTTAGAGTTGCCAAACCGAAAGTTTGGAGGGTCAGTAAAGTATGACTTAAAAAACATAAAAATAAATATTGCCATCACCCCAAGCATGGCAATATTCTCTGGATGAAAATCCCTTAAAAAGACAGATATTTTACATTTTTGGCCTATTTCTGTAATGGAAATAAAGGAACTTTGCTCTGGGTCAAAATATTAGTTTTTCAAAATGGTATGTTATGAGTTAAATAACCCTAAGCCCAAACCTGAACTTTAACATATTTCTCATGCTCTAGGTGTATGCTCAGTACAAAGAGATTCCAAGTCCTAGGACATGCAGGATCCAGTGCTTTGTTAAAACAGTGGCCTTGTAATGAACAGATACCATGTGATTTTCACAGTTTCATGTAGAGGGAAAGATTATGATGCCTCTTGCAGGGACTTTATCAGCATCAGTCGCTGGGCATGAGCGCTCCCATCCTTCTAGGCACCCGTCATAATGTTCAAACACATCACATTGCAAATTTCACAATATACTGTTCCTGAGATTACTTCTTTTCAAAGCACAAGTAAATGCTTAGGAATATCCATTCATATTTTCACATATTTCTACATAAGTTCTTCTTCAGTGTACAGACTCCATGAAAGCTAAAAGTACCTAGAATTTCCTCACATACTCTTTTATAAAGCCAGGGAGTAAATATTATGACCCACACGATGAAATCCTGAGATCAACTGATTGTTTCAAGATCTCACACCAAAACCATGACAGAACTGAGTTTGCCTCATATCTGTTTTCTCCTTCCAGCCCTTGGGCCACCAGAGGCTGCCTACAATGAAAGCTCAGGTAAGTGGTAGGTTGCATTTCACGTATGTACTGGCCAGTGATTCCCCACCATCATTAGAGCATTCTCCCGCCTGCAATAAGAGAACTGACAGTGTTATCTTCCCATGGGGCACCCACTCTTTTCTCATATTTTATCCCACTGAATCCTCAGAAAAACTCTATGAGATAGAAACTATGACCCCCAACATAAAAGTGAACTAATTGAGGATAAAGTATAAAATGATTTAATGTGATAAAAACTACTGGGCAAGAATTCAAACACTGATTTGCCTAAATCCAAAACCTGTGCTCCTTCCCCAGGTCGTGGAAAGAGGCTTAATATCTTCCCTTTTCCAAAGAAGGGTTTATAACACTTTCAGAAATACTCATGGTGGGTATCATGCCATATGGAAATTTCCTAGCAAGGTGGCTCCACATTTGCTTCCGTGGCCTCAAGCTTTAAGATACATTCATTCTCATTTGGAAGAAAAGGTCTCTGTGGGTTGGTATTAGGGATTTGAATATGCTAATTCCTCTTCTAAACGTTTCAACCAATTAATAATATGATTAAAACATATGTTTTAATCTATACTATCATCTTTATTATTCTGTTGTACACTTTGCTGGTTATCTATCCTTCATGTATTTGTTTCTTCCTTCTTACAAAATCCCAGTTTGTTCAGCTAGCTTGTCTCCTTTGTACTGTGATGGAAGGAAAAGAGGACTCACCCACTCAGTGAGTGGTTGTAAAGGGTCTAAGAGTTACTACACCCTTTGTTAATGATGGGTTAAAAAATGTTCATGAAACACAATTAAGGCCATTGAGACTTCTCAGGAGAAATACTTTCCACTTTGTGAGCAAAGGCTGGAAAAGAGTCAAAACAAAACAAAAGTTCACTCTGCTGCATACTTCATCAGGATGCTGACAAAACATTGGGTGCCACTCAGTACTTTTGTTCAACTATTATTACATGATGAGAGGGAAAGAGAGCACGCTTGGATTATTTATCAGTTAGAATCAATCACTTTATTGAAGTGATTTTCTTCCAAAGACATTTCCTTTAAATTAATGGGTATTTACGAATACCTGCATGAGGTCCTCCGGAAGACAATTAAAGAGTCTCTTAACAAATTAAATCTTTTTCCTTCACAAATGATGGACCTTCTATTGAAATGCATAGTCTCTACATCAACTGGTTTTATGGTCCTCCACCTGGGCTTCAGTATGGTACAGGAAGTCAGGTGTCCTCACCGACTTCCACTGACTATGGTATTAAGATGAATTTGGTGACTTTTAGCTTCAGATTAAGGATCCAAATGCCTTTTAGGGTTAAGTGCTGAATTATAAACCAAACAGAAATCAGAGAGATTATTTCTCTCTGCTCCATTCGGGATTTGTGAATATTATGTTAAACAGATGTCAGGGATTCAGGAGAAAAAGCCAAAACACAAGATGCTCAGTTGAGGACTTCCTGAGATAGGAGAGAAATACCATTGCT